>DF357330.1:155943-187793 GCA_000787875.1 Solanum virginianum | reverse complement strand
GAATGTATTAGAACCATGAATTTATGTTTAATTAACATGGATATGATCTTGGTAGGGTGAAGAAAGTGTTAGAAATTATCTATGTGTACATATAGGTAGCATGTTGGCTAAATTGGGTCTATGTATGTAGTATAATGTTTTGTTATGTTGGAAATATGCATTTGATGTTTGGTTGGTATAATAGTGATGCTTGGGAGGAAAAAGAATGCTTGGACATCATCTAAATATGAAAATAAGTATGCTGTCCAGTTTTGGAAGTGTGCTAAAATGAACATATTTGATGTATTTGTGGTTATAATAGCACTTGAAATGATTGTTGGTGTTGTTGGGTTGTTGTTGTTGATTAATTTGAGCCAATCAGTCTTTGTTCCTTGACACTCTTATGTAAATTTGTACTAATATTGTTTCCTATATTTTTTTAAAATTTATAAGTTGCAAGAATATGTATGTATGGTTAAATGATGATAATTAGTGGTATTGTGGCTATTGTGGCATTGGAAATGATTGTTGATATTGTGGGTTATTGTTGGTTGATTTGAGCCGAGTTGGAATCTCGGGGTAGCATAATTTTAAGGGGAAGTACTGCCGAAATTTTTATAAAATTAAGGGTAAATTTGAAATTTTACACCAAGAAATCTTTACCTAATTGTTTGGTATGGTTATGGATTATTGTAAAAAAATGCCTCGTTGGAGTTTGTATGATTTAGGATGAGTATGTTCTCTGTAGGTTGGGTCAATTCGGGTTTTCATCAGCCATAGGTCCCGTGATACCCTTTTAAGTGATTTTGGTAACTTTGAAAGAATTTGGAATAAATCTTATTTTGATTTTGAAAATGAATATTTTACATATTTTTTTGGATTTATGATAGATTGGATTGGAGAATGTCCGAGGTACGTAAAGCACCCCCTTTCCTTTTGGCATGTCCTAATTCAAATTAGGCTTTGATATTGGATTTATGATAATATTTTTATTTATATGATTATTCACGACTCTGCTCGTGCCTATTATGATATTCTTCGCCGGTTCTCGGGCTGGTTGTTATCGTGCGCACTATGATATATATGTATATTCTAGTGTTATGTCGTGTTAGGCGGGTCGGCTTCGCCCAAGGGATGGGCTCTGCTTAGATTGGTGTTATGTCGTGATTGAGCTTTCTGATATGTTGGCATTATGACTTGTGAGTGCAGAGCCAAAGATCGCCCTGGCTCACGTGAGTGCAGGGCCGAAGATCATCCTGGCTCACTTATTGTATGTTTGGTATGTTATATGTGACGGAGATTTGGAGATTTGAAACTGTCTGGTGTTATGTCGTGTTATGGCACCATTGATTGGTGGGCGACCATATTTCTTATGCGTTAGGCATGATTTGGTATTTTGAAAGTAAATATTTTGATATTTTAGATATACTTCTGGTATTTTGGAAAGTAAGTATTTGGATTTTCGAATATGCATCGGCTTACTATGTTTTTGATTTAATTACTATTTTGATTTGTATTTTGTACATTCTGCTTTACGTATTCGGTACATATTTTGTAGTGACCCCCTTTTTTTTGGGGGTTGCGTTCATGCCTGCAGGTACTGATATACAGTTTGGTGACCCGTCAGCTTAGGACATCCTTCTGTGGTTTGAGGTGCTCCCTTACTCCGGAGCCCACTTTTAGGTATATATGTATATTTTCGTTCGTTGCATTATATGTATCTGTTTAGGGGTATGAGGGGGCCCTGTCCCGTCCTATGATTCTGTCAGTTTGTTTAGAGGTCTGTGGATACATACATGTTTGGGTTGTGCCCAGTCCGTCTGATTAGACCTGCATAATATGTTTGATATGCTTGATAGGCGGTTTTACCCGCCATAGCGGCCTTGTCGGCCTATATATGCACATATGATATTCTGCTGATTCCGTTTGGACTCTGTTGGCATTAGCCATTTATTTGGAAATTTGGTTTGGTGATTGTGTTTGGGTGCCCATCGGGGCACTAGTCATGGCCCACGGGATCGGGTCATGATAATTATGCTAGGCTATATATCCGAGAGATGGTTAGGTTGCTGGAGTTCCTTTATCTATTATTTCGGATAGAGGAGCCCAGTTCACAGCCGAGTTTTGGAAGTCCTTTCAAAAAGGACTTCGCACGAAAGTGAATCCTAGTACAACTTTCCACCCTCAGACAGATGGGCAGGTAGAGCGAACCATACAAACTCTTGAGGACGTGCCGAGGGCATGTGTCATAGATTTCAAAGGTAACTAGGATGATCACCTACCCTTGATTGAGGTTTCTTATAACAACAGTTTCCAAGCTAGCGTACAGATGCCTCCATATGAGGCCCTTTATAGGCGGAGATCTAGATCACCTATTAGTTGGTTTGAGATTGGTGAAGCTAGACTGATAGGGCATGACTTGGTCCACCAAGCCATGGAGAAGGTGAAAATCATTCAAGGGAGGTTAAAAACTATGCAAAGCCTCCAAAAATCATATACCAATGTTAGGAGAAGGGACTTGGCGTTTGATATAAATGATTGGGTATACTTGAAAGTTTCACCTATGAAGGGTGTCATGAGATTTGGAAGGAAAGGAAAGCTAAGTCCATGATATATTGATCCTTATCAGATTGAGAGAAGAATCGGTAATGTTGCATATGAGTTGGAGTTACCAGCAGAGCTAGGTGCTATACATCCAGTATTCCATATTTCCATGCTCAAGAAATGCTTGGGAGATCCCTCCCTAGTTGTTCCTGTTGAGGGTGTTGGGATTAAAGATAGATTGTCCTATGAAGAGATTCCGGTTCAAATTCTTGACTGCTAAGTTCGTAAATTGAGGAACAAAGAGATTGCTTTAGTTAAAGTGCTTTGGAGAAATCAACTCATTGAGGAAGCTACATTGGAAGCAGAGGAAGATATGAAAGCAAAATGTCTGCACTTGTTTGTGCCCCCTAATGAGAATATTAAAGGTAAATTTTCACTCTTGATCTCGAAGATTTGCATTTGTTTTACTTTGAATAACCTCGTATGCTTTGAGTTAATTCATAACATTGTTATCACTCGAGGACAAATGATCCCAAGGAGGAGATATTGTAACACTTGAGAAAATTATCGAAATACCCATAGATGAGAGATATGCGCATAACAAGTCTTCCCATGCTCGGATGAAAAATTCGAGGCCGAATATACGATTAACATGAAAAATTGAGTGAAAACTGATCTCGATTGATTTTTAGAGCAACAGGATCAAAAGATAAGTTTTTGGTCTGAAAACAAAAAATAGTATCGGTGTGTGACAGAGGCGCATCATGCCTCTGTAGCAGATCCAAACTTTTGTTTTTTTTAAATTTTTTTGATGGGAATTGAAAAAATCGTTCAGAAAATCTTGGAAAAAAAATGCACTGGTTCGCGCCAGGGACGCGGACCTGGTCCCCCGAAGTTTAAAATTTAAGAGAATTTTTTAGGGGCATTCTAGACATTTCCCCACCCATCATAAACGAATACCCTATCATTTTGAAGTCATTTTCACCTAAAATTTTATAATCCACACAATTCCTTTCACCTTTTTCCACGAACTTCATTCAGAAACAACTGTTAGGGAAAGAAAGAAGGGTTAAGGCTTGACTAGTCTCTGCGAATTTCCAAGAAAATTGTACCCAGGTATGTAAGGCCACCTGAAAATCTTATTTTCATAGTTATTCCATGTTCTTAGAGAAAATTTCTGGCCAAGAGCCAAGTCAATTTCATTTCTGTGAGGTTGCTGTGATATACTGAGTTTTACCATGCGAACTTTACCGTAAAGATTATTCTTATTCTAAGAATTTCATTGTTGAGTGTGTTTCTTTAAAATCATGAAGTTCAGTGCAGTTACAAGAATCCTCATTAAGTTGAGAATTATTTCCCTAGCATGTTTTACTTACATTGAAAACAATTAGTTTAGTACAAGCACTTAATCAGACTTATGTACGGTTAAGATAACAAGATTCTTTTGAGTTTGAGTATGAAACAAGTTCAAAAAAGCCAATTTAAAGAAACATATAGAGCTAAGGCTCAAAGCAACATATTTTTTAGTTACCCCTAAAGTGGAATATTTTCATAATTATTGAACACAGTGCATGTTTTTGGAGTAGTATTGAGCACCGAAGTGGGTATGAGTTCAATAACTCCAGCCCCAGCAACTACGTAGCCAGTGTAGGATAAGATTGTACCAGATGTACAACTCCTTATATGCCACTAAGATGACCTAGTTTATACAGATCCATAACGCTTCATCCCTTATCCCGACAAGGTATGGGATAGCCTTGGCAATGTGGGTAGTACGTTGTATCATCACGAAGGTTATAGTGATGGTTGTCGGTTAAAGAAACTCCCCAAGTTATAGTATACAGTATTTTCAAACATAAACAGTTGCATTTATTTACACACTAAATCAGATAGTTTACTAAAATGCTTTACTTATGTTTTAACTTATTTTTACATTAAATTTGTGACTTGAGCCTTTTACCCTGAGTTATCCTATTTAGGGTATTTTACATACTGTACATTTCATGTACTAACATCCTTTTTGCCTGTATCATTTTACGATGCAGACACAGTTGACAGAGCTCCTCAGTAGGCCTATCCTGGGGGATTCAACAGTTCTACTTAGCAGTGGCTAGACCTTTTTACAGTGAGAGGCTCATATATGTTATTTCTTTCAGTTTCAGTTGCTATCATTTAGTTTGGGTTAGCTGTGGCGTGTCACGGTACCCATCCTCTAGTTATGCTGAGCAGAGGCTGTATAGACTGATAGACAGTGTTTGGTATTCCTTTTAGATTCTTGACTTTTCCAGTTGATTTATTTTATTATACTTCAGACATGAATTCAGTGGTTAGGTTTACTTCTAGCCTTTTATTATTGTTTAAGTCTTTCGCTGAGCAAACTAGCCAGACCATGTGGTTCACTTGGGGACCAATAATAGTTCCTGAGTGCTAGCCACATCTAGAGTGTAGACTCGGGACATGACAGAAGAATCAAATAAATACTTACATAATGTAATTATATCCAAGGCCACAACATGATGCAAGAGTTTGAAAGAATCCAGATTTGATGAAGGAATGTTGATTGTTATCACATCAATATTTTTCGTTCCTTTGGGGAGCATTGCCGCCACTTATGAATATGTATCAATTGTAGTAACTGCATCAATGCACTTTAAAAGTCAATAGAAAAAGCATATACACAAAATTTCCGCGAGGATATGTTTATTTTTCATATACAAATTCTATAATAATATTTCGGTTATATTGTTACTTTTTAGTTTATGTAGTCGCACATATTAATCATCTTATATTGCATTCAATCTATGCAAACTTAGAATAGTTCACCTAAAAAAGCTATTTATAATATTATTTAGGATAAATAATTGAATCAGTCTACGTATAATAGGAGAGACATGATATTTCAAGTTTGTAAGTTAATTTATAGTATTTACTTATATTTTTCAAATATTCTTAAAACTGTTTATTGTCAAAAATTCAAGTAGGAGAACAGATTGAAGGGTAAAAACAAGTATTTGATTAGATCAAATTTAGTTTTTTCAAATTAAGAAAAAATAAATAAAAAATATAATAAGATTCAAGGAAGGTGTTATCAAAGGAATCAAATAACAAGTATGTATTAAGAACCCTCAAAGGATGTGGAAAAGTAGAAGTGGTTGCTCTTTCTTTAACCAGAGGTCTTGAGTTTGATCCCTGGGCATGAAAAAAAATCTTGGTAGGGAGTGCTTCCCTTCAAATTGGTGCCAAGGCAGCATGAATCTAAAATAATCAAACTCCAATGCGGGTATCAAACACCATATGGGAAATCCAAAAAAAAGGGTATTTATTAAGATAAACTTATTTGAAAAATGCATTTTTTTCGTTGAGTTATAAAGGGAAAAATCTCCTTGTAATTATGAGGGAAATTTTCAATTAAAATATATGAAGAAAAATACTTTTTTTTAAATGAAGATTTGACTTACAATTTTTTTTTAAATCCAATAAAAATTTATCTCAAGGCCAATAATAAAGATAGCCATATCCACTCTTATTTTGATCTTTATATTTCCTCTCCATTACCCTTATTTGTGCCGCGTCCACCACCCCATTTTTTAAAAAAAAGGAACAATAGGTGTAGTTATAAAATTCAAAGATGTACATCTTCAAAATTTAATTTTGATAGATTTATTTCATATTTTTCTTTGAGTTTATGTCACTCGATGTAACACCCAATAAAATTATCAAAATACCCTAGAATAGAGACGTGCACATAACACATCTTTCCATGATCCATTTGCAAATCCAAGACCAGATATGTGCTCAGCATGAAAAATTAAGTGGGAAAATGGTCTCAGTCGATTTTTAGAGTGACCGGATCAAAAGATAATTTTTCAATCCAAAACGCAAAACTAGTGTTGATGCACGACAGAGGCGCGTCGTACCTCTGTAGCGGACCTACACTTATTTTTTTAATTTTTTTCAATGGAGATTGGAAAACTCATTCGAAAAATTTTTGAAAAAATACACGTAGGCGCGACGGGTCTGCATCACGGACCTGCTTCTCCGAGGTGAAAATTTTCTTTTAAATTCATGAGGGGCATTTTGATCAATTCCCAACTTCTCCTAAACTCAAAATACGATCCAATTTAGTTGTTTTGATGTGTAAAAAGGGTCAAAAACCCCATTCTAAGTTATTTCTAAGTCATTGAAAAGTTATGGCTTGAGAGAAAAGATGAGAGACGTTAGATTGAAGAATTTTAGGAGGATTTTTGAGAGATTGATTGTCAAAGATCCATCCCAGGTATGTAAGGCTAAACTAAAAACATGAGATTTTTCTCTCATGTGTCCCATAGATAGTCTTAGAAGAGAGTTAAAAGTTCTTGAGACTACATACATGATTCTTGATTATTTTAATGAGAAATGATATTTACTACATGTATTTTCATATGTTGATGATGATTATAAACTTGTTTTCTTGAATTGAATACTTTTCACGAGATATTACATAAACCCTACATGATTATTTTGAAAGCATACATGAATGAAGATAGGGATTGAGTCTAGAGCGTTGATTGAGAATGTCGATTGTAATTATGATTATAAGGCGAGAATGATGATGAATAGATAGGACGTGATAGCCTCATGAGTCTCCACAAATGAACTATAATGATTTTTTCACTCAATTATTTCCTAATGATTGTTCTAAGCCTTGAGCTATTGATTGAGATATTGATTAATGAGATGATGAGAGTCTCTAAGAGACTGATTGAATGATGAGTGCCTCTACGAGGCTGATTGAGATTGTTTGATTGGGATGGATTATCTTATGAGCATTGAGTCTTGGAGGAGTATCGAGCACTGAAAGAGTAAGAGTTAGTCCAATTCGCACTAGTCAAACTACGTAAGCGTAGGTGAGGATTAGGACCATCACACCATATTATGTTGAAGTCCCTTCTGATTAGAAGTCTTTGAAACAATAGAGGACTTGGGATTGCTGTCTCCATTTTGGACTTGTCCATTATGGTTTTTATTCGTTCTCTACCTGGTAAGTACAGAACGAATGTAGCAACATCAGCATGATTGTTGTACAATTATTGGCTCATAAGTGATTGTTATCAGATAAGAGAAACTCCCAGAAAGTTCCTACCTTGAGTACTCTGAGCCGAGATGAGAGGAGATATGATGAGTTGAATTGAGTTCTTGTTATGACCCTGAAGGTCATTTTTGGCATTTTCGATGAAATTATCATTTTCCCCTTTCCAAAAATTGCTTTGAATCATTTTTAGATAAGTTGAGAAGTCAGATTTTGAAAACCTTGTGAAAAATTGGAGTTTGCCAAAGAAAGGCTTAAAGTTGAGATTTTTAGTTTTGAGGTCATCTTGAGTTTCGGGTGTCGTAATGTAATTTTGTTGATCCCATTTGCACTAAAATGTGGAATGGTGTCTAGGAGAACTGACGGAACTGAATTTAGAGTTAAACTGGAGATTTAAAATCCAAAGTTGCATTTTCAGTTAAATTCAAATTATAAGTGACTTGGTCAACATTTAAGGTTCGAAAGCTCTAATGCAAATCCAATGATTCCATTGTGTCAGTAATATCATTTTCGGCAGGGCTACATATATGATTCATATTTATAGGGTTCCGGATGAGTTCCGTGGGTTAAAAAGTGTGTTTTGAAGGGTATTGGTGAAAGTTGACAATGGTCAACGCGGGTCAACAATCTTTTTTTCTTTTATTTTTAATTTCTGAAAATTTCACTTCTTCCCCCTTTTGACTACTACACTATTTTCTTCCATTTTTGGAGTTCCAAAAGGTTGGAAGGTGCAAGTTTGGGCAAGAGTTTTCATGGATTTTCATTTGGGTAAGGTTCCTAAACATGAATTCTTTTATTTTCAATATTTATATTATGATTTTGACTTGAAAATTTTGGTTTGAACCCTCCAATTTTCATGGATTTTCAAGAACATAATTCAAACTTTAAATGATGTTTTCTCCCTCAATTTCTACTCAAATTTTATGGGATTTTCACATATAAATTCCATTTTTTGTGTAGAACCTGATTTTGAGTTCAATTTCCAAATTAGAGATTTTTGAAAAATAACCTTATGCTTTTACCATTTTACCCCCGAATCAAATTCCTTGCAATATTTGTATCAATTGACTCCTTTTGATGCATATATCTCATTCTTAATAGTGTTTTGGTGTTGTGGAGCTGATTTTGTGAATTCATTCATCAAATTTTTAGTTCGCGATTTGATCTTCAAAATTGTGATGATTTTGAGTATCGTAAAAGGGAAAAAGGCTTGGATTTGAGTTGATTGAGTGTTCGATTAAGACAAGTGGACTTCTAATCTTTTGTTAAGTATGATTGAACCTTGTATTAATGTATGTGGATTTGGGTGATTGTGGCATGAAATAGGATAGAATTATACTATTATAGTCTTCGATTATGAGATTTTGGATTTGGTAATTGTAAATGTTGTGAAGCCTTTGCTTGCGAAATAACTTTAGGAATATGAATACTTGGGAACTTGTGGATCATCTAGTTTTTGATTGATTTGGCTATTAATTAAAGTAAGTGGACCCTAACCCTTGTTGAGTTGATGTTCACTTAGTATTTTCTTTCAATGTGAAAATTGGGGGTTATTTACTTTTGGTCATATCTAGTCCTTTCTGCATATTAGTTTTGTGATGAGGGTTCCCAGGAAACAGCCTCTTTACTTAGGTAGTGGTAAGGTCTGCGTATATTCTACCCTCCCCAGACCCCACTTATGGGATTTCACTGGGTATGTTGTTATTGTTGTTGTTGTTGTGAAATTAAGGGGTTAGTGAACTATTCTAGTGGATATAATTTGGGTAATAAAAAGGTGGAAATGATGAAATGTATGACTTGAATTATGAGATAATGTCCATTGTTGTTGACTTAGACTTGTGAGATATTATCATGAAATGAGCTTGTGATGCCTTTGTTCATAGTGTGAAGGTGTTCATGATGTTCTGATTGTTGAACTTTGAATTATATTACATGGAACTTTCTATTGAATCTCTCATATGAAATATTGAGCTAAATTCTATATTGAGATGCTATTGGCAATTTTGAAACAAATTGCTTGTGAAGTAAGAACCCAAATGATGAATTATCCTAAACTATGATGACTAAGGCTATTTGAAAGAGTTGATCTATGTTAATATTGTGGTTATTGCGTAATGTGTTAATGATGACTCAAATATTGAAAGACAATGAAATGATTAGTCAATTTGTGGATTTGTATTACATGTGATCTTGTGAGACATATGATAAATATATTGTGATGGTTTTCGTATTGGCATATATTTGACACGAAGGTTTATTTAATATTGAGACATTGCTAATATTGAGATGATGATGAATTTACGTCATTGATGATATTGATATGTATATTGAAATAGTGATGAGATTGGATTATATTGAGAATACTTGTGTACTTGTGATTTACTTGGGTTGGTTCATTGAAATATATGATTCATATGGACATCCTGTATCATTTTATTGTCATGAACATATCTATTGTGCATTTATTATGTGTTTGCTTGATGATCCATTGAAAATGAAAAGTCGAAGAGAAATAGTTTCGGAAAGTGAATGAAAAGAAAGAAAAGAAATGAAAAGTCGAAGGGAAATGGTTCCAGCTAGATATGAAAGTAATTGCCAAAGGGAAATAGTTCCAGTGGATACATGGTCCATGTGTGGTCTCCATAGGTTTTGATCTGAGGTTATAAGGGGATGTGTATTGTAGGACAGACATACATCACAATTGCTTGACATTGCATCACATTGTTTACATTTTATTGCATTCACTCCATCTCATATGGATCCTTCTTTTGTATTATTATATATATTATGTGTGAGACTTTGAATGCTTTGGAACTTGTACATTGTTAAGATTGAACTATTGCAAGACTGTGTTATATCTTGATAACTTGAGCCTTGTATATTGTGAAGAGTGGATTATGTGGATACTATAAATGCTTATGATATTGATAAATTATTGTACCACTTGACTCTGGAATTCAGTTGTATATTCTGAGATATTATTCTATGGTATGTTGTTATATATATGTATTATTGTGTTGGGATTTTTCTGAGTGCATGGTTTACTTTGGCGGTTTATGGCTGGGAGTTAAGGAGTATTTGTGTTCTTCATTACTTTACTCTAGGTTAGTTCCATTTTCTAAGTACCATGTTGTTTGGTATTAATCCCTTGCTACATTTTTGTGGGTTATGAGCCCGATCCCTCTTGCTAGACATTCTTCATTATAGGATCGAGCTTTTGGATCACTTATGAGGTAGCTGTTTGTACTTTCAGCAGATCATCGAGGGTTCCTTCTTATGTCTTGTCCTATTTGAGGACTAGACATTGAGACTTTTATTTTATTTGAGTATTCTATCATTTGAGGCTTGTATATGTAACACCAGTTCTGGAAAGGTTGTAGTTTTGATTTCCTATGCTTATCTATCTTATTTAGACTATTTATCTTCCGCTTTTGTTATTATATTGACTTATTTAGGCTTTGGGTTGACTCACCTTAGTGGGTTAGGTGAGTACCATCATACCCGGATTTTGGGTCGTGACAGTTTCGTTGAGTTGAGTCTGATTTGATTGATAAGGTATGATTGGTTGATAGGTCATCTTTCTACTATTTTTTCTTGCTTTAGATGGACATTTGACATGTTGATTTGTAATTATTCTAAGTTGATTGCTGTTTCATATTATTCTACCTATTTCTGTTTTATTCAGCTATTTTACATACCGCACATTCCACATACTAATGCGACTAGGCACTACATCATTTTATGATGCAGATACAGCGATTTGAGATCATCTATAGGCGCATCGTTGAGGATCTAGGACGTTCAACTAATTGGTGAGCCTCCCCTACTCTAGAGGATTCATTACTTTTATTTCATCTTACTTATAGAGTTAGACATGATAGCTTATTTTTGATTTGAGGTAGCCAAGAATCTATCATTTGCTCCACTTGATAGTGATAGAGGTTTCATATACTAGAATTGAATGTTGATTGTTAAGACTAATTGAGCTAGTTCTTTTTACTAGCCTTTCACTTATTATAGTATTTTGATATTAGACAGATGTGCCATTCACCTTCTTATGTCTTTTGCTGATTAGTAGAGTTTATTGGTTGAATGATTGTGATGAGGCCAATTGGTTTGCTTGGGGGCTAGTAATAGACTCTGGGTGCTGGCCACGTCTTGGGTAGCCTTCTCGGGGCATAACTAACTTGGTATTAGAGCATGACTTCAAGTGTCCTAGGGAGTCTATGAAGTCTTATCTAGTAGAGTCCTTATTGTTAGTGTGAAGAGCTCCCATCCATAATTTGGAGGCTATAGGACATTTAGGAATTGTTTCCCCTCTTTCATGTTTTAAATCATGCTATAGAGTTATGCTCTATGAAAGGTTCTCTTCTAATTTGTGCTTTGGGCATTGCAGAGTTGTGATCATGCCTCCCAGAAGAGCTGTCATTGATAGAGGACATCCTGCCAGACAGTATGTGAACCCACCTAAGTCTCAAGGACATGAGTAGCCTGTGGCACCAGCTATCCCTGTTGAACAGCCCCCACAAGATGAGGTCTCTAGTGCTGAGCTATGCCAAGCTATTTAAACTTTACCCTAGCCTGTCATAGCACCTTCCGTGAGACAAGGAGCGGGTAGACAGGATGCACATGACACATCTAGAGTTCGGGAATTCTTGAGGATGAATCCGCTAGAATTCATAGGGTCTACGTCACTTGAGGATCCTGAGAACTATGTTGAAGAGCTTCAGAAAGTGTTCCAAGTGATGCATATGGCTGATGCTGATAGGGTTGAACTGGCTGCTTACCAACTCAAGGGTGTGGCTAGACTTTGGTTCGACCAATGGAATAAAGGTAGAGGAGAGAATGCCCCAGTGCTAACTTGGGCAATGTTTGAGGAAGCTTTCTTTGGGAACTTCTTCCTAAGAGGAAGGAGAGAGGCTAAGGTAAGAGAGTTCTTGAACTTGAAATAGGGCTCTATGACTGTATAAGAGTATGTGTTGAAGTTTACTCAACTATCTCGCTATGCTCTGGATATGGTTACTGATATGAAAGGGAGGATAGGGATGTATGTTAAAGGGTTGAATAGAGGGACAAAGAGAGATAGGAGGGGAGCAATGCTCATGAGTGACATGGATATTGGGAGATTGATGACTTTTGTGCAAGAGGCCGATGAGGAGAGGCAACATGATAGAGAGGAGTTCTGAAGCAAGAAAGCTAAAATATCCAGCCATGAGGTTTTAAAGAAAGGCATTGGTAACTGATTTCAAGCACTATCATTTGCTACTGTACCCGCGCCTAGAATCAGGAATGATTAGAGGTCCCAAAATATAAGAGCCCGTGGATCTCAGTCACAAGCCAGTATGACTCAAGGTTCACTGGGTAAGCCAATATATGGTACGTGTGGTAAATTGCATTTAGGGAAATGTCTCGAGAGGAGTGATGTATGTTATAAGTGTGGCCAAGCGGTCACTCTTAGAATGTGTATTGACTATTGGCAATTGAATAAGGCCGCCATAAAGAATAAGTATCCTCTCCCAAGGATAGATGATTTGTTTGACCAATCTTCTGCATTAGCTCTACCAGCTAAGGGAAATCAGAGGGGTTCTGTGTCTGGTGCAAGCAGAGCCACAACTATTTGTATGCCATAGGTAGTCGACATGATCAAGAGAACTTCCCAAATACTGTGACGACTATGTTCGAGTCTTTCTATTGATTCTTATGTTTTGATGGATCCTAGTGCCAAATTATCTTTTGTAATTCCTTATGTGGCTAGTAGATTGATAGAACCCCTGAGAGTTTCCTTGAACCCTTTGATGTTTCTACTCTAGTGGGTGAGTTTATTCGAGCTAACCAATTCTTTAGAGCTTGTGTAGTGTCCATCCATCATAATGATACTATCATTGATTTGGTTGAGTTAGAGATGATTGATTTTGATGTGATCCTTGGAATTGATTGGTTTCATGCCTGTTATGCCATTGTTGATTGTAGAGCCTGAACCGTTAAGTTCCAATTTTTGAATGAATCAGTTCTAGAGTGGAAGGGTGACTCTGTTGCACCTAGAGGAAAGTTTGTTTCATATATTAAAGCCAAAAAGTTTATTTCTAAGGTTGTATCTACCATATTGTGAGGGTTAAATCTGATGATGTTGAGTTCTTACTCTTGAGTCAGTCCCCATTGTAAATGAGTTTCTAGAAGTGTTTCCTAAGGATCTGCCTGGAGTCCCTCCTGATAGGGAGATTGACCTTGAGATTGATGTTCTTCCCTAAACACAACCTATCTCAATTCCACTTTATAGGATGGCCCCTGCCGAGTTGAAAGAATTGAAAGAACAATTGAAAGATCTGTTAGAGAAAGGCATCATAAGACCGAGCATTTCTCCTTGGGGTTCCCCTGTCCTATTCGTATGAACAAAAGATGGGTCTCTCAGAATGTGTATTGACTATTAGCAATTGAACAAGGCCACCATAAAGAATAAGTATCCTCTTCCAAGGATAGATCATTTGTTTGACCAACTTCAGGGTGTCTTTTGTTTCTTAAAGATAAACCTCAAATGTGGCTACCATCAGTTGAAACGAAGGGAATGTGATATTCCAAAGATAGCCTTTAGGACTAGATATGGCCATTTTGAGTTCTTGGTCATGTCCTCTGGGTTGACAAATGCACCTGCAACCTTTATGGACTTGATGAATAGGGTATTGAGACAATATCTTTATATGGTTGTGGTTGTATTCATCGGCGACATTTTGGTGTGTTGAAGAGATAAGGAGGGGCATGCTAATAACCTTAGAGTTGTCCTCCAAACACTGAAGGACCATGAGTTGTATGCAAAGTTCTCGAAATATGAATTCTGGCTTAAGTCAGTGGCTTTCCTTTGCCATTTGTCTTCGGTAATGACATTCGAGTAGATGCCCAAAAGATTGAAGCAGTTAAGAACTGGCCTAGACTGACCTACCTGACTAATATAAGAATTTTCTTAGGGTTGGCAAGCTATTACTGCAGATTTGTTGAGGGATTTTCTTCCCTATCGCAACATTAACTAAGCTGACTTAGAAAAAGGTCAAGTTCTAGTAGTTTGATGAATGTGAGAAAAGCTTCAAAGAGTTGAAAACTAGACTGAATACTACACTAGTTTTAAACCTTGCCTGATGGGATAGAGGACTTTGTAATATATTATGATGCCTCAAGAGTGGGATTGGGATGTGTGCTGATGCAGAGAGGGAAAGTGATCGCCTATGCTTCCAAACAACTTAAGACTCATGAGAGGAACTATCCGACCCATGATCTTGAGTTGGAAGTGGTTATGTTTGCACTTAAAATCTAGGGTCACTACTTTTATGGAGTGCATGTGGATGTATTCACTAACCACAAGAACTTGCAGTATGTTTTCAGTTAGAAAGAGCTCAACCAACGACAAAGGAGATGGTTAAAGTTGCTAAAAGATTATGACAAGAGCATTCTCTACCATCCAGGTAAAGCAAACATTGTTGATGATGCTCTTAGCAGGTTGTCAATGGGTAGCACAGCCCATGTAGAGGAAGGAAAGAAGGATTTGGCTAAAGAAGTGCATCAATTTACTCAATTGGGAGTTCAACATAAGGAGAATGATGAGGGAGGAGTTAATGTTTAGAATGGGTCTGCTTCATCTTTGATGAAAGAAAAGAAACACCAAGATCCTTTCATACTCCAATTGAAGGAGGTTGTCCATAAACAAAAAGTGATGGTCTTCTCCAAAGGGGAAGATGGAGTGTTGAGATACCAGAGTAGATTGTGTGTGTCACGACCCAACCCCGTGGGCCGTGACTAGTGCCCGGTTGGGGCACCCAGACATACATACTAAGCCAAATTCTAATTATAAGACTAACTTATTTACAGAAATTTCGGCAGAGTTTCCTTTGTTTGCTTGACTAATAAAACCCTGCATACAGAAAAATCCCAGCATACCATGTACATATACATATATACGTGCGGGCCGACAAGGTCACCGCTGCGGTTAAACCGCCCAACATACAAAATATACATGTATGGTCATACAATTTGCAATATCCCATACCAACGCGTATCCCAAAACCTCTATACAAATAGACTGAGTCATAGGACGGGACAGGGACCCGTCATACCCTCGAATGTACATAGATGCAAACTAGAGAAAACAAGTGTATATATACCAAGTATTTGCTTCGAAGCAAAAGGAGCTCTCAAATGGTAGACAGAGATCCTAAGCTGGTGGCTCGCTACTCTGTACGTCTGTACCTGCGGGCATGAAACGCAGCCCCCGAAATAAGGGGGTTAGTACAAAATACATACTGAATATGTAAAACAGAATGTACAAAATATAACGACAGTGATAGGCCAACGGAGGTATAGTAGTCAAACACATATGCAAATATTAGAAAATATTTGTTTGTTCAAAATCTCAAATTAATGCATAGCGTATAGGAACGATGGCGACCTCCAAACTCGCACCATACCACTGGCTCACACCAGAATATTCAAATCTCCAAAATCTCCAAACAAACCACAAACGTAGGATAGGTGAGCCGAGGAGAACAAGGCCCAGCATTGACGTATCATACTATAGAGAGGACATCATGCCGATAAGTGAGCCGAGGTGCACGAGGCCCAGCACTCATGTGAGCTGGAGTGAACGAGGCCTAGCAGTCACATGTCATAATGCCAACGTATCCAAAGCCCAGCTCCTTATGGCTCCAAACTAAGCAACCCAGTTCCATAAATCTAATGATATGTAAAATATTCATTTTTGGAATCAAAATACTATTTATTTATAAATTTTTTCAAAGTTACTGAAATTTGCATATAAAGGTGTCATGGTGATTTAGAAGAAATATACTTAGTCTAAATCATACAAACCACTACAAAATGTTTCAGAATAGTTTTTAAGGCAATTCGGGCTTTTTGTCAAAAATTACGGTTATTGACGCTTTTCAAAGTCTTAGAAGAATATATTCCTTCAAACATATTAAACTTTCCATACTTTTACAACTTTTGGACTTTAATTGTACAAGAGTCAAAATAGGACTAATTTCTATAAGCATACCAAGAAACAAACATAGGACATATATTAGCCCGATTTGCAAAGTAAGAGGGGTTTTTTGGGCTTTATGACATTAGCTAAGTTTTACTAAATCATGCTATAAATCAAGGTGCTTTACATACCTCAATCCCTTCTCCAAACTAATCCCAACGCAAAGTCGATCCAACTTATACTTCTGGGTGTCCCACGTACCGAGAGTTTTAAATGCATTCTGCTCATCCATCTCTCTTCTCACTCCCTCGGAATCCACATAACTTTGCTGGATCACCATAAGGATTAGGATAGACATCCATATTTTTATTCTCTTTAGCAGATTTAGAAGTCAAGTCCTTCACAAAATCAGCAATATCTTTTCTAGCTTCAACAGTGGCGAAGAGTCGTCGCGATGCCCAAAAGTAGGCTTGAGCAATGATGGATGATTCTGATAAATCCCATTGCTCTTCATGCTCAACAACTTGCCCACTGATTTGGTTCAAAGTGAATTTTGAGTTCACTTTGATGATCAAATCCCCTCCTATGCTAGCAAGCAAAGACTTTGGTTTTCCTTTTATTGTCCACTTAATATTTAGCACACTTGTTGATAACATCACCATTTCTTGCACACTCTGCACAACAAGACAATGGCAAATGTTGATTTGTCTACAATACAATATGTAAATATGTCTTTTAACTAATTGGCATCAGTTGAATATGAAGTTGGAGAATATCTCGAACAAGCTGCCTTGCAGTACCTACCATAGAAGGACTGCTGATGCATTCAAATTCATTGTACAGTTCCCCAAAATCCATTCCATCTACCAGCTTGTCGCTCTCTGATTTTTCAGTAGATACCTCTGTTCTGCTTCTTCTAACCAACCTTCCCTCCCTAACATGTCAATCAAGGATCCATAGTGCTTGATGTCTGGTTGAATCCCAAACTCATCAACCATCTTTCTGAGAAACTTGAGCAGCCTTAACATTATCCCATTTAATAAAATCACTGATCAAAGCGTTCCAAGTGACAGAATTTCTCATAGGCATTTCATCGAACACCTTCTTCGCTTCACCACGAATCAGACATTCCCCATATATATTAACCAGTGCAGATTGCACATAAACATGGGATTCAAATTCATTTTTCAAACTCAAACAATGAATCTGTTTCCCAATACAAAATTTTATCCTTTAAAAAAATAGTTTGAATAAAGCACTACTTCTATTTTGTGAAAGAAATCCATGAATCGAACTATTGAATAAAGAAACCTCTGTAGTGTATTGGCGTCACCAAAATACATATATCCCTTACATGGATTATTAGCCAAGTACCCATCTTTGTGACGTGTTCTGTGAATTGACACAAGATTTAGTATTCCATAACATACTTTCCAGGCATGAAATTTAGTGAATATAAAACAAAGTACTTCACCTTGTAAAATGCACAAAACATTTCTTTAAACACATACAACTGTTTCTTCTATCCTTCTGAGTCCACCTGACTTGATGAGCTCATGCACTGAACTACTTTTTGGCCTTTACACTCCAGACTTGTTAGCATCTATAGGGATTACATGCTTGATATGTGATATGTCATTAACTAATCTAGTGAGCGCCTTTAGTCAGGACCCGGGAGGATTTCAAATGACTGAATCAGTTAATTATACCAGTTTTGTGTTCTTAGCTAATCCAGTGAGCGCCTTTTGTCAGGACCCTGGAGGATTTCTTTTGACTTCTTTTTTTTCTTATAGCAATTTGGTTTTGTTAGCTTCCTCAAGATTTTCTTAGTGTGGGATATAACTATGTTTATATACATACACCTCTTGCCAAGTGTACCATACTTGGCCCAAATAGAGTTCCCATAAATCAAGTAGGGTACCATCCCATTTCTTCAAGACCCCAACTTTACAATATTCCACCTTGGCCCCAAATTTTCCAATAGTATCACTTAGGTCCGGAACCTTCATAATTGTTCCAATGCCCGAAATGCGGGTTCTAACATCCTCCCCCCTTAAAACATTCTTCCTTGAATGTGAAACCAACCTTACAAGTCATGTTAACAATTTAGGGGGAGTTTCACCTCACCACTTGCTTGTTAAATCATATCTGGATCAATGAGCTCGGTCTCTTCAACAGCAACCCAATTGATTGATGAGTTTAATATGCCTAGCTTGGGCTTTGAAAGCTTATGTTGAACTCTAGATAGGCTTATATCCATAGGCTGGTCTCTTGTAGCAATGTAGTTAGTGATTATCAAGCATTAATTAATCTTCTTTCTCATGAAGTGGCAGTTATTCTCTTTACATTTTGTCCTCTCATAAAGCACTCGATTGGCTACCATTGGTAGGGTTGCTTTGCTGTCACTATATACGTTAACAGGAAGAGTTATGTCAACCCCAAGTTCCTTTAGTAAACGTACTAACTAAACGAACTCAGCTACTATTAGAGCAGTGCTTGAATATTCTGCTTTTGCGGGGCTTCTTGAAGTAGCAGTTTGGTCCTTTGATTTACAGATGAGAAAGTTTCCAAGTTTTACTTACCCCTTGCACTGACCTCCTGGAATTAGAGTATGCAGCCCAATCTACATCAACGTAGGTTGATATCTTACAACTATATATTGAACAACAACACTCCTTGACTTAGCTGTTTATTCAAGTACCTAACTGTTTGAATGCAACTTCCATTCGAGATTGGTTACGGGCTTGTAAGTACTGGTTCAGATTCTAGACATAAAAAAAGGTCATGGTTAGGTTTAAGAGTTTATCTATAAACTTTTGATGGGGTCCTTGGTCAGCCATAGTTTCAGCCTATTTTGTATCCTTGAAAAACGTGCTCATCATACTCTTTTACCAGTTGCTTCATCATCAACTTTCCTTCTTGAGGATTCTATTATTGCGTTTAATCCATATCCCATAAATATAATCAGCCATGAGAGTCTGGAATAATTGAGCTACTGCAGACTTCCCTTGTCAATGTTGTATACTCCATTGAATGAACCTTCCCTCCCTAACATGTCAATCAAGGATCCATAATGCTTGATGTCTGGTATCTCGTTAGCACTAATAATCTTCCCGATCACCCAACTTGCCTGACTTGGTATATTCCTTAGTGATTAATCCTATACCTCCTATAGTTTTAGGACCACAAACTTTGTCCCAGGCTACAAGAGCTTCCTTCCTGATCTGAGCCTCTCCAGTCCACACAAAACTTCTACAAAAGCCTTCAATCACCTTAACAGCCCTTGCAGGCATAATGAAAATTTTGCCCAGTAGGATTGGACCCCTATTAAGACAGTTGCACTAGTTGTCTTCTACCTGCAAAGATAACTTCATTGCTATCCAAGAATTGATTTTGGCCATGATTCTTTCTATAAGAGAGCACCATTGGATTGGTGATAATTTCCTTGTAGATAGTGGTATCCCTAAGTGTTTGAAAGGTAATTCTCCAGCTAGGTAGCCCAAAACCGTAATATTTGCTGGAAAGAAAAAAAAATAGGGCATTATTAGCATCCTTAAGTTGAGTCCACTTTACTCCTGACTTATGTCGTAATATGTTCTCCTCTATCATAGATCAATTTTTTTCCATATTTAGCAATATTTCTTTCTCTTGGTCAATCAGTTCATCCGTCACAGTAATGGTTAGTAGATTTTGAAAATTGATGAGCTGTTTCCTGGCCTGGTCAATCTTCTAACTAATGACTTTAAACTCAGAGCTATAGAGGTGTCTTAGAACTGGTTGGAGAGTCTTCTATTTGGACCAAACCTCCTCCATTTTATTATAACTATGCCTCTTCCTCCATTCTGTCTCTCATGTATTCATAAAACTCATATTCTACCCAGACATTGAAAAAACTTGAAGATAACATTTTTACAACCCAAAGGGTCCTATAAAGTGAGCAACGTTGGACAGTGATCAGATCTACCTAGATTATTATACTCAATAGTGACATGAGCCCATTGTAGAATCCATTCATAATTGCCCAAAGCTCTGTCAATTCAGCTTGATATCCTTTCTTGCTCATTTTGCTTGTTAGTATATGAGCAAAAGTTTCCCTTCCATGGTAGCTCTGTGACTCCAATATTGTGAATAATTTTTTTTTTTGAAATCTCAAATATCATTCAAGGTAACAATAGCTCTAGCAGGTCTATCTTGGGATTTAACATGGCATTAAAATCCACCAATTATGATCCAAGATTAACTAATCCCATGCGAAATTGTACACAATTCCTGCCAAAGACTTTTACAAAGTTCTCTAGTATTGAAGCCATAAATGACAGTGAGCAGTTGGTGATGGTCCTTAGTTCAATATGTGATTAGATAGTGTAGCCCTTGTGGAGAACTTTTTAATTTATTCACCTCATAAGCATTTTTTTGGTCCCAAATTAGCCATATTCTACCTTTAGAAGCAACATCATAATTATTAACTATCCCCCAACCTGGTGCTATTACCTAGACTATTCCATTCATGGTATGCTCTTTAACTCTAGTTTCTAATAAACCAGCAAGGGTTATAGTAATATCACCTTGCACTGGGGTAACAGGGGTATGGGACTGTTCCAGAACCTTTGGATTGGCATCATCATCATGTGATGCTATCTCAATACCTGGGCTCTTGGAAATAGTCTACTGCATAGTTGTTGTTTCCTCCTCTAGCATAAAAGGCCATATCTGGATTATTACTCCCACTTACCACCGGACTTGGTCCTCTGGGCAACCGCGGTCTTTCTCGGAGGTATCACTGAAAACAACTCAACACATTTGGTCAGAAAGAACCCCATGGGCCGTGACTAGTGCCTGGTTGGGGCACCCAGACATACATACTAAGCCAGATGATAATAGATTTAGTATTTTTACTTTTTTTTGAAATTTTGATAGAGTTTTCTTTGTTTTATTTACTATCCCAAATAACCTTGCAACAGAAAAATTCCAAAAGACTAACTTATTTACAGAAATTTTGACAGAGTTTCCTTTGTTTGCTTGACTAACAAAACCCTGCATACAAAAAAATCCTAGCATACCATACATATTTACATATATACGTGCGGGCCGACAAGGTCACCGCTGCGGTTAAACCACCCAACATAGACAATATACATACATGGTCATACAATCTGCCATATCCCATACCCACGCGCATCCATAGACCTCTATACAAATGACTGAATCATAGGATGGGATAGGGCCCCATCATACCCTCGAATGTACATAAATTCAAACTAGAGAAAATAAGTGTATATATGCCAAGTATTTGCTCTGAAGCAAAAGGAGCTCTTCAAACGGTAGACAGAGATCCTAAGCTGGTGGCTCGCTACTCTTTGCTGGAAAGAAAAAAATTGCTCTGAAGCAAAAGGAGCTCTTCAAACGGTAGACAGAGATCCTAAGCTGGTGGCTCGCTACTCTGTACATCTGTACCTGCGGACATGAAACGCAGCCCCCAAAACAAGGGGGTTAGTATGGAATATGTACCAAATATGTAAACTAGAAAGTACAAAATATAATGAGAGTGATAGAACAACGGAGGTATAGTAGTCAAACACATATGCAAATATTAGAAAATATTTCTTTGTTCAAAATCTCAAATTAATGTATAGCGTACAGGAACGATGGCGACCTCCAAACTCGCGCTATACCACTGGTTCACACTAGAATGTTCAAATCTCCAACACAAACCACAAACGTAGGATAGGTGAGCCGAGGCGAACGAGGCCCAGTACTCACGTATCATAGTACAGAGAGGACATCATGCTGATAAGTGAGCCAAGCGAACGAGGTCCAACACTCACATGAGTCGGGGTGAACGAGGCCCAGCACTTACACGTCATAATGCCAACATATCCAAATCCCAGCTCCTGATGGCTCCAAACTAAGCAAAGCCGGCCCATGGGCAAACTGACCCACCGTATCCAGCCTACTTCGAAATATATATAGTATAGTACGCACGATAATAATCAGCCCAAAAATCGGTGAACGGAATCATAATAGGTATACCGTATCCAGCCTACTTTGGAATATATATGTATAGTGTAATACGTAGGATAATAATCGGCCTGGGAATTGGTGAACGATGTTATGATAGGCACGAGTAGAGTCGTGGGGATCAAATGCATAAAAAACCAGTTCCATAAATCCAATGTTATGTAAAATATTCATTTTTGGAATCAAAATATTATTTATTTTTAAATTTTGCCAAAGTTGCTGAAATTTGCATATAAAGGTGTCATGGTGATTTAGAAGAAACATAGTTAGTCTAAATCATACGAGCTACTATGAAGTGTTTTAGAATAGTTTTTAAGGCAATTCGGGCGTTTTGTCAAAAATTATGGTTCTTGACGCTTTTCAAAGTGTTAGAAGAATATATTGTTTCAAACGTATTAAACTTTTCATACTTTTACAACTTTTGGACTTTAAATGTACAAGTGTCAAAATAGGACTAATTTCTATAAGCATACCAAGAAACAATCATAGGATATGTATTAGCCCGATTTGCAAAGTAAGAGGGATTTTTCAGGCTTTATGACATTAGCTAAGTTTTACTAAATCATGCCATAAATCAAGGTGCTTTACATAGCTCAATCCCTTCTCCAAACTAATTTTAACGCAAAGACGATCCAACTTATACTTCTGGGTGTCCCACGTACCGGGAGCTTTGAATGCATTCTGCTCATCCATCGCTCTTCTCACTCCCTCGGAATCCACATACCTTTGCTGGATCACCATAAGGATCAGGATAGATATCCATATATTTATTCTCTTTAGCAGATTTAGAAGTCAAGTCCTTTACAAAATCAGCAATATCTTTTCCAGCTTCAACAGTGGCGAAGAGTCGTCGCGATGCCCAAAAGTAGGCTTGAGCATTCACGAAGTTGGAGAATATCTCGAACAAGCTTCCTTGTAATAGCTACCACAGAAGGGCTGCTGATGCATTTAAATTCATTGTACAGTTCCCCAAAATCCATTCCATCTACCAGCTTGTTGCTCTCTGATTTTTCAGTAGATACCTCTATTTTGCTTCTTCTAACCTACCTTCCCTCCCTAACATGTCAATCAAGGATCCATAATGATTGATGTCTGGTTGAATCCCAAACTCATCAACCATCTTTCTGAGAAACTCGAGCAACCTTAACATCACACCATTTAATAAAACCACTAATCAAAACATTCCAAGTGACAGAATTTCTCATAGGCATTTCATCGAACACCTTTTTCGCTTCACCAAGAATCACACATTCCCCATACATATTAACCAGTGCAGATTGCACATAAACATGGGATTCAAATCCATTCTTCAAACTCAAACAATGAATCTATTTCCCAATACAGAACTCAATCCTTTAAAAAAAGTTTGAATAAAGCACTACTTCTATTTTGTGAAAGAAATCCATGAATCGAACTATTGAATAAAGAAACCTCTGAAGTGTGTTAGCGTCACCAACATACATATATCCCTTACATGGATTATTAGGCAAGTACCCATCTTTGTGACGTGTTCTGTGAATTGACACAAGATTTAGCATTCCATAATATACTTTCCAGGCATGAAATTTAGTGAATAGAAAACAAAGTACTTCACCTTGTAAAACGCACAAAACATTCTTTAAACACATACAACTGTTTCTTCTATCCTTCTGAGTCCACCCGACTTGATGAGCTCATGCACTGAACTACTTTTTGGCCTTTACACTCTAGACTTGTTAGCATCTATAGTGATTACATGCTTGATATGTGATACGACATTAACTAATCCAGTGAGCGCCTTTAGTCAGGACCCGGGAGGATTTCAAATGACTGAATCAGTTAATTATACCAATTTGGTGTTCTTAGCTTCCTCAAAATTTCCTAAGTGTGGGAAATAACTAGGATCTAAGAGATATCCATAAATGATGTAGGGTACCACCCCATTTCTTCAAGACCCCAACTTTATAATATTCCACCTTGGCCTTAAACTTTTTAATAGTATCACTTAGGTCCCAAACCTTCATAATTGTTCTAATGCCCAAAATGCGGGTTCTAACAGTGCATCCTTGATATTGATGGTATTCGAGATAGGATCATGAATGAAGCTCATAGCTCTAGATATTCCATTCATCTTGGCTCTACCAAGATGTGTCATAACTTGAGAGAAGTCTATTGGTGGAATGAAGTGAAGAGGGATATTGCTGAGTTTGTTTCAAAGTGCTCGAATTGCTAGCAAGTTAAGGTTGAACATCAAAGACTGTGTGGATTGGCTCAGAATTTTGAGATTCGTGAGTGAAAGTGGTAGATGATCAATATGGATTTTATTAATGGTCTACCAAGGTCTTGAAAGCAGCATGATTCGATATGGGTGATTGTGGATATGATAACCAAATCAACTCACTTCCTAGAAGTTAAGACAACTAACATTATGGAGGGGTATGCCAAGTTGTACATCCAAGAGATTGTGATTTGCATGGGGTTCCCTTGTCTATCATCTCGGACAGAGGAACTCAATTCACCTCCAAATATTAGAGATCATTCCAGAAAGGATTGGGTACCAAAGTGAATTTGAGTACAACCTTTCATCCATAGCCAGATGGTCAGGCAGAGCGTACAATTCAAACATTAGAAGATATATGGAGAGCCTGTGTTCTTGATTTCAAAGGAAATTGGGATGATCACCTACCATTAATTGAATTTGTATATAACAATAGTTATCATATAAGCATTCAAATGGCTCTCTATGAAGCTTTGTATGGGAGGAGATGTAGATCACCAATTAGGTGGTTTGAGGTTGGAGAGACTGAGTTGATTAGGCCTGATCTTATCCACCAATCGATGGAAAAGGTTAAGGTCATTAAGGAGAGATTGAAGATTGCACAAAATTGCCAGAAATCCTACACCGATATGAGGAGAAGAGACTTAGATTTTGAGGTAAACAATTAGGTGTACTTGAAAGTGTTACCTATGAAGGGTGTCATGAGATTTGGGAAGAAGGAAAAGTTGATTCCTCGGTATATTAGACCTTATTAGACTATGAAGTGTTACCTTTTGAATTAGATAGTATTTACCCAGTGTTCCATGTTTCGATGTTGAAGAAGTGCTTAAGAAGATCCTGTCTTGGTGATCCCTGTTGAGAGTATTGGAGTGAAGTATAGCTTGTCCTATGAAGAGATTTTGGTCAAAATCCTTGATCATGTGATTTGCAAGTTGAGAACCAAAGTGATAACCCCAGTTAAAGTCCTGTGAAGTAATCAATTAGTTGAGGAAGCCACATGGGAAGTTGAGGAAGAGATGAAAGCAAAGTATCCGCACATATTCGTGCCTAATGATGAGAATGTTGAAGGTAATTTCCTTACCCTTAACTAAATCAATTGCCTTTTCTTGAGTTGATTGTCTATTCTTGAGTTCGAATAGAGTTGAATGATGATTGAGAAATAGTCAAGAGTTTGATTGATATATGTGAATGTTGAGTTGAGTTTGGAGTCTATTCATGCCTTGATGTCCACCTTTACTCATCATTCAAGGACGATGATCCCAGTGGGGAGATGATGTAACACTCGATAAAATTACCAAAATACTTCTAGTATGGAGACATGCGTATAATATGTCTTCCCATGCTCTATTTACAAATATGAGGCCAAATATGCTATCAGCATGAAAAATTGAGTGGAAAAATGGTCTCGATCGATTTTTAGAGCGACCGTATCAAAAGATAATTTTTTGATCCGAAATACAGAACCAGTGATGATATGTGACAGAGGCGTGTAGCACCTCTATAGTGGACCTACACTTACTTTTTAAAATTTTTTTGACAGAGATTAGAAAACTCATTCAAAAAATTTTTGAAAAGAAATACACGTAGACACAACGAGTCTACACTGCGAACCAACTTCTCTAAGGTAAAAATTTTCTTTTAAATTCGAGAGGAGCATTCTAGTTAATTCCCAACCCCTCGTAAACTCAAAACACAATCCAATTAGGTCATTTTGATGCGTAAAAAGGGTTAAAACCCCCATTCTATGTCCTTTCTAAGTCATTGAAAAGTTAGGGCTCGAGAGAAAAGAAAAAAGAAGCTAGATTGAAGAATTCAAGGAAGATTCTTGAGAGATTAATTGTCAAAGCTTCATCCCAAGTATGCAAGGCTAAACTAAAAGCATGAGGTTATTTGCTCATATGCCCCATAGATGGTCTTAGAAGAGAGTTGAAAGTTCTTGGGTCTACATGCATGATTCTTGATTATTTTCTTGAGAAATTATATTTACTACATGTATTTTCATATGTTGATGACCATCATAAACATGTTTTTTTGGAATTGTATTTTTCATGAGGTATTGCATAAACCCTACATGATTATTTTGAAAGCATACATAAATAAAGATAGGTATTGAGTCTAGAGCCTTGATTGAGAATGTCAATTGTATTGTGATTGTGAGGCGAGAATAATGACGAATTGATAGAACTTGATAGCCCCATGAGTCTCTACAAATAAACTCTAATGATTTCTCCACTCGATTGTTTCCTAATTATTGTTCAAAGACTTAAGCTATTGATTGAGATATTGATTTTTCATGACCCAAGCCTAGGGCTTAAATGTGACATGCCAAATAGGGAACCCAAAGGAACCCCAAATAAGCCTCTTAGCATATCATGTACACATCTTTGGTTGTGGAAGAAAAATTAGATAATGAACATATAATAATAGAACATAAGGGAAGTGAGACTGAGGGAGTCTTTCATAATAAAGCATAATAGGAGTCAAGCTCATAATACAAATCATCATAATATCCAACGACACCTCTATTAGTAGATGGGGCAGGGGCCAAGACATCTCCTGGGCTCACCTTTATAGATAAACATCCAAATATATAGATAAAGTAGTAATATAGGCATGAAAGAAAAATAGATATTGTCCCCAAATATGAGGACTCATCAATAGCTAACTTCAATAATCCAGCTAGACACGTGGAGGACGAGGATCAATAGGAGCTCAGGTCCCTACATGGTGATATGATGTAGGCATAGAGTATGCATTAGTACTGGGCATGTACTAAGTATGCTAGGTGAAATGTAATAAGAATCATAAGCATAATAATTAAGATGCATAATGATAATTGATAGACATGAGCTCAATATGACATGTATAATCAATGGTTAGGTGTAAACATGCTTGAGAAAAATCATACTTGTGTAACTTGTTCCACATAATAAAGTGACATGAGTAGCTCATCCATGTACCTTGTACTATAGGGTAAGGAATATAGCATGGGTCATCACCCCTTCTAGTAGGTAGTGGATAGCACATGGTGTTAAGTCATACATGAGGATGACGCATACAACATAGTTAATGACCCCTTCATGTAGACATTAGGTAATGCATATTAATGAGTCATACATGAGGGTGATGCATACTACATGGTTCATAACCCCTTCATGTAGACATTTTCCTTGTACTAGAGGGTGAGACATACAACATTGTTCATGACCCCTTTTAGTAGGATTCAAAATTCACATGAGAAAGAAATCATAGAATAAGAGCTCAACAATTCACTTGTAGATCGTGGAATCTTTTCATGAGTTTAATACATACTTGGGAGCTCATAAATCACCATAAAAATACTTATCTTTCAAATCATGTCATAGCCATTCATCAACATATGATTCATAATCATGCAACTTACTCAAACATGGTGGATATACATACTTATGCTTAGAATCATGTAATTTATGAGTATAGGATAAGAAGGAGTAAAATCAATTTGATTTGAAGTCATTTATATCAATCCACCAATATAGTAGTAAAACCCTCATTAAGGTGTCATGAAATCCATTTTAGAAATTCACCATCATTCATAGTTTCATAATTCATGTTATGTATAGCCTCAATAATCATAAATCATCTCATGAAAATAGCTTCAATAGATATTCTTTCATACTTAATCAATACTTGAAGAATACAATCTCAAATCATGTTTAATATGCATAGTAGAGTTTATCCATAAAATGTCCAACATTAAATTTTTGAAATCTGATAAAGAGGGAAGGTTTGGCTTCATGGGTAGAAGGAACCCATGAAACCCACATACCTTAAACCTTGAAATTTCATCAAATTATGTTGAGGAAGAATTGAGTTTTATGTTAGGTTCTTGAATTCCAAAAGTTGCTCTTGAAATCCATGGATTTGAATGGGAGAGTTGGTAATGTTTTGGAGAGGTTTCGAGAGGGTTTTGTGAGTTCTAGAGTTGAAAAATGGGTAAGGATGGAGGATTTCACGTTTAAATGGGCATTGGGTTATTACCTAAATGCCTTTAGACGAAATAGAAAAAATAGGGGGAAAATTACACTAACCGCGCCCTAGGCGCGACATAGACCAGATGCACACTTCAAGAAATAATGTGCCGCGCCTTGGGCACGTATGCACACTATTTCTGGTTCCCGTTGGAAAAAATGATTTTTCGCTATGGGTCTTCTAAAATTTGAGGGCTACCCTTTTCCCACACAATTTTGTCCCCTGAAGAAGAATATGAAGTCGTATTTTTAAAATCATGCACGGGTTTTGAGATATCCGAGAAATACACTTATAAGGCATTACGAAGAACATGAGGGGTATTACAATATCACCTCTTGGGAACATTCATCCCCGAATGTCAAAGGAACATACATAAAGAAGTGATCACGAGACTTCCAGCCCGACATGAATGCAACAAATGCACTTAAGCATCATTCTAAAAAAAATTTATACATACGCATCATAAGTCAACACTTGTCACCATGAACATGTATGCATGTAAAAATGACATGAGGGCTGGAGATCAAGACTTAAAATCATAGATAGGACTTAAATTATTACCTTTGGCTTGAGTAGAGGGAAAGAGGTAAGGATATTGCTTTTTCATGTCCACTTCAGCTTCCCAAGTGGCACTTTCAACTTGGTGATTTCTCCACAGGACTTTGACAAATGCCACATCCTTGTTCCTCAATCGTTTCACTTGCCTATCTAATATTTTCACCAGGACCTTGTCATATGTCAAGTTATCCTCCACAACACCTACCCCTTCTAAGGACACTACAGCACTCGGTTCACCCACACACTTCCTCATCATAGACACATGAAAAATTGAATGAACCATACTCACATCCATAGGCAACTCCAATTCATATTCAACTTTACCAACTCTCCTCAAGATTCTATAGGGTCCTACAAATCATGGGCTTAATTTCCTTTTCTTGCCAAACCAGATCACACCCTTCATGGGTGAGACTTTCAAGTATACCCAATCATCAACATTAAAATCAAGGTCTCTTTTTCTTATATCGGAGTAGGAATTTTATCTACTTTGAGCCGTCTTCAATCTCGCCCTTATCAACCTTACCTTCTCCAAAGCATCCATAAACAAATTCGGGCTTAACAAAGCCATTTTTCCTACATCAAACCACCCAACCAAGGATCTACAATGCGTACCATATAAAGCTTCAAAAAGAGCCATGCTAATACTAGAATGGTATCTATTGTTATTAGAAAACTCAATGAGTGGAAGATGTTCATCCCAACTACCTTTGAAATCCAAAACAAATGCCCTAAGCATATCCTCAAGGGTTTGAATTGTCCTTTTTGCTTGACCATCCATTTGAGGATGAAAAGTCATGCTAAACTTAACCTTGGTAAGAAGACCCTTTTGGAAGGATCTCAAAAATGAGAAGTGAATTGAGCACCACGATTTGAAATAATAGACAATGGTACCACATGTAACCTAACCAACTCATGAATATATAGCTTGGCATAATCCTTGGGAACATAAGTTGTTTTAACTGGTAGAAAGTGAGCCGACTTTGTCATCCTATCAATAACAACCCAAATAGAATCAAAGTGCTCCTTAGTTTTTGGAAACCTAATCAGAAAATCTATACTAATCACTTCCAACGTCCAATTAGGAATTTCTATGTCTTGGGCTAGGCCACTCGACCTTTGATGTTTGGATTTTAGTTGTTGGCAATTGTGACAACTAGCTACAAACTTAGCAATATTCCTATTCATACCACCCCACCAATAAATGTCCCTCAAATCTCTATACATATTTGTGGAACCGGGGTGAATAGAATAGGATGAATTATGGGCCTCTTTCAAAATTAACTCCCTCAAGTCATCAACATTAGGCACACATAGCCTACCTTGGTACCTAAGGACACCATCTCCCCCAAGGGAGAAAATCTCTACTTTACCATCCTTCACCAAAGCTAACTCTAGCAATGAGGGGTCAAGGTCTTGTTAGGACTTGACCTTTTCAATCAAAGAAGATATAGAACCATCAATAACCATCACACCTCGATTATCAACTTCATTCAACCTAACCCACAACCTAGCTGATCGGTGAACTTCTCTAACCAGCTCCTTATTGTCATCATCAATGTGAACTACACTTTCCATGGACACTCTACTTAGAGCATCGGACACAACATTAGCTTTGCTAGGGTGATAGTTCACACTCATGTCGTAATCCTTAAGGAGCTCTAACCACCTTCTTTGTCTCAAATTAAGATCCCTTTGTGTGAACACATATTAGAGACTCTTATGGTCGATTGTCACGAGCCAAACTAGGGCCTAGATGTGACACGATGAATAGGGAACTCAAAGGAACCCCAAACAAGCCTCTTACCATATCATAGACACATCCTTGGTCGCGGAAGCAAGAATAAACAACAAGAGAAAATATGGACAAGGGAAATTGGGACTAAGGGAGAGAATTTATAGTACTTGTATAACATAGATGAGTCAAAAATCAAGCATAATACATAACTTGTTCAACAACACCTCTAGACATAGAACTTAGCGGGGGCCAAGACAAGCAACCAGGCTCACCCTCATAATCATAAGTTTCCAACATAAGAAGAATCAATACATAGTATAAATCCAGAGAATTATGTCCTCAAAATTGAGGACTCACCAACTTGTTTGAATAGATATTACTAGCCATGCGGAGGAGGATGATGATCAAGTGGAGCTCCGGCTCCTACATGGTAGCATTATGTAGGCAAAGAGTATATGTTAGGACATTTGAATGTGTTAAGTATTTAGGATGCAATGCAACAAGAGATAGACAACATAGTCAAAATGCATAATGATAAGCAATAGATAGCATAATAGCAATATGACATGTATGATCAATGCTTAAGTAAATCATACTTTGAAAATTATTAATATTACCTAGAACATAATATATAAGTGTGGGAAGAAACCTCAACCGACATAAAATAAGACCAAGCGAGCTATAACTTGGAATATCGATGTCTACCCTACAC
>DF357330.1:125171-155868 GCA_000787875.1 Solanum virginianum | reverse complement strand
AGTCAGATTCTCGATATCACATACGGATTTCCTCCTAATGCCTAAGTTGATCCACTAAGCCTTCTGTGAACTGGGTACTCACCTCTAGTTCTTGGACTCGGGTACTCGCCTTAAGCCCGGACTCGGGTACCTGCCTCAAGCCATTATATTTAGGGTACTCACCTTTTAGAGATTTGGGGAATCACTTCTAATCTCTTCCACTATGGTGGCACATAGTTCTAGGACTTGGGGACTCATCTTTAGTCCACTCGGTGCTAAGTCTAATCCCACATAATATATAAGATAATCATACATTAATAACTTGAAATAAACATAGAGACATGGCACGAGTAGCTCTTAACATCATTGACCTCAAATGGTGAACCTAAGTTCAAACGTAAGAATGGGTCATCATCAACATTACCCTTTCATTAACATCAACATCAAAGGCTCACAAGAGGTATAATCTTTGAAAAAGGTCTTAGCTATAATTTCATGAATTCATAACATACTTGATAACCCATATTCATGATGAAGTCTTTTGACTTGTAAAACATGCACATATATTTAGAATTCTTAACTTGGCATTTCATCAAACACTTGGTGGGCACATATGAGGACATGTTCAAATCATGCAAAATGCAAGAGTATAGATCATGAAATAGTGAAATCAATACATCTTAAAATCATGTAAATAGGCCCACCAACATCTTGGTAAAACCCCATCATGGGTAGCTTGTAAAATATTTCAAAACTTCACAATAGTTCATAGATTACATAGCTTGAATCATATATAGTCTCAATAGACAAAGATCATTTCATGGTATAAGCTCAAAATAGATATATATGCATAATCAACAATATTTGACTAAACCCCAACGTATTTCATTCTCATATTTCACAATAATAGATACCCATAAGCAATGTAACTTGAAATCATGCAATTTTCATAAAAAGGAAGATTAGGCTTCATAGGTGGAAGGAACCCATGAATGAAACCCATATACCTTAGACCTTGAATTTCTTGAAATTGAGTTGAGAAAGACTTGAAGCTTAGAATGGGTCTCGAAATCCACAACTTGTTCTTGAATTTCCTTAAATTCTTATTAGGGTTTGGTAGATGCACTTGGGAGAACTTTATAGTGTATTCCAATTAGGAGGAGTGAATTTTATCTTTAGGAGTAGGGTTTAGGTATATAGGAAGTGTTAAGATAGCATAGAAATCCTCAAAAGACTAATAGAAATAACTAAATTTAAGAAATGCCATTAAAGAAATGGAATTTGGCAAAACCTGTATATACCCCTGCATAGATGAGTTCTACAAATATAGGCATAACTTCTTCATCCGAACTCTAAATAAGGTGAAACTAAGTGTATTGGAAAGATAATTGAATGAGAATTAATATGGTGGGTTGTGGGGCACCCAGTTCTTTGTGTGATAAGTGATATTCCCCTTTAAAATTGACCCTTCTATCGTTATTTGTACAAAACTTAGCCAACGAAAATTCCTTTGAACTTGGCTTGATGTAGGGGATCCACAATCGTTTTTAATGACATGAATATGCTTAAATTAGATTTGTATGAAAGTGTGAAGATTGAATGAATTTCTTGAGATCTAGAATAAGTTTGGGACACTTGAATTTGAGTGAAATATTTGGCTAAGTGTTAGAGAGGGTTTTGGGGAATGTCTTGAATGATATGGGATAGAAAATGACTAACCATAGGTGTTTTTATGCATGGGGAGACATAGGCTCAAGACCCAAAGGCATTGGACGGGAATAAGAAAACTGGCCAAAAACTACACCTCTCCACGTCCCTGGCGCGTCGCTCCTGGGCGCGCTTGGTCATTGGAATTTGCAAACTTTGAAATTTTGAATTTTGCTACGGTTGCTCTAAAATTGGGGTTAGACCCATTGCAAACTCAATTTCACCCCCTGAACAAGAATATGAAGTCAGATTCTCGATATCACATACGGATTTTGAGATATATGAAAATTACAATTATGGGCATTTTCGAGGCACATTTTCGAGCACTTTTTAAGGTCATTTCAATATCTTCCCCTTGGGAACACTCGTCCCCGAATGTCAAAGAAATGTACATAAGAAGAGTAATCATGGAGAAATAAGCCCCAACAAGAATGCAACAATACATTTTAAACACCATTTTTAAAATCTCAATATAAGTGTCAAAATCATCATGAACTTGTCAACAAAACATGAATGCATGTAAATCACATAGGGATGAAACATAAGATTTGAGATTATAAAAAGAACTTGATTTGTTATCATAGCTTAAATAGAGTGAAATAGGTATGAATATTGCTTTTCCATGCCCACTTTGGCTCCCCAAGAGACACTTTCGACTTGATGATCCTTCTAAAGGGCCTTGATGAACACTACATCCTTATTAATCAACTCTTCCACCCTTCCATCCAATACCTTCACCGGGACCTTCTCCTAAGCCAACTTATCCCCTACAACACCCACAACCTCAAGGAGTTCTATAGCATTAGAGTTACCAACACATCCCCTCTACCTATAAGTATGAAGGACTGGATGAACCATATCGATATCCATAGGCAATTCCCATTCATATGAAACCTCACCAATCCTACTCAATACTCTATAAGGACTTCACAAACCACAAACTCAACTCCATTTTGTGCCAAATTGGACCACATTCCTTCATAAGTGGGACTTCCAGGTGAACCCAATCATCAAAACAAGTGCACATAGCCTACCTTAGTATCTAATGACACCATCTCCCCCTTGGGAGAAAACCCCAGCTTTATCATCTCTTAGCAAGGTCTTCAACTGTAACAAGGTGGGGAAAAGGTCTTGCTTTTCTTTCACCTCATCAACCAAGAAAGATCTAGAACTATTAGCCCCCACTATACCATCATAACCAACCTCTTCTAACCTAACTCCCCATCTACCCAACCGATGGACCTCTCTAGTCACTTCTTTGCCACTATCAACACATGCTAGGCTACCTATAGATACCCTATTCAAATCATCCGCCACCACATTAGCCTTACCAGGATGATAATGTACACTCATATCATAATCCTTAAGGAGCTCTAACCACCTTCTTGTTACCCACGATCCACACTTGTCATAATTAGCAAAGACCCTCTCATTCCCTAAGACTTACAACACTACCCGCAAATGATTCACAAGCTGTAAATAAGTCAATGCTCTATCACTAGAGACCACCACATTCAAGTCGAGGTAGGGTTTTAAGACCCTATTCATGAAACCCATAAACATAGCCGGTGCATTAGTCAACCAACTAACCCAACCATGACTTAAAATGCTCACTCCTAGTCCGAAAAGAAACTTGGGGATATCACCTACCCTCATCCTCACTTGGGGAAAAAATCCCTAACTGAAGATCAATCTTAGAAAAATGACTAGGCCATTGTAGTTGACCAAATAGATCGTCTATCCTTAACCATCATATTACAACATTACGGGTTACACTCATTAGAAGCATGATATGCCTTTAGCCAAACCACTCCAAGACCTCCAACCCATAAAGCCAAGTTCAACCAAGATCACAAGGCAAGACTCTATGCAATAAGAACATGGGGCAACCCTTATAGACCTTTCTAGAAACAAAGACTCACATGAATATTTGGGACACTCATGAATCTTACTAGCAACAAAAGTAATGAAAGAAATATTGACCCCTAAAACTATCAAAACTTGTACATCAAATCAAAAACCTTCAACATACCAATAACAACACCGGGTGTACGGGCTCTCCTCCCTCTTGTGTTAGGCATAATCTAGCATATCAAGAACAAAGTTAGGGGAAAACCTTACCTTAACTCCTATAGCATGACATAGGGTAGGAAGAAGGGAAATATTTCCTAAAATGCCTCATAGCTTCTTATTGATAGTCGTGGCATGCTTCACAATCATGAATAAGACTCTAATCAACGCATTATGTTAGACTCTGAGGACCATTAATAAGCTAGTGGTCTGATACCAAGTTTGTCATGACCCAAAGTAGGGCCTAGATGTGACACAATGAATGAGGAACTCGAAGGGACCCTAAACAAGCCTCTTAGCATATCATACACACATCCTTGGTCGTGGAAGCAAGAATAAACAACAAGAGAAAACATAAAAAAGGGATGTTGGGACTAAGGGAGAGAGTTTAGTACTTAAATAACATAGATGAGTCCAAACACAACAATAATACATAACTTGTTCAACAACACCTTTAGACATATAACTTAGCGGGGACCAACATAAGCAACCAGACTCATCATCATAATCATAAGTTTCCAATATAAGAAGAAGGTCATTTCAATATCTTCCCCTTGGGAACACTCGTCCTAGACTAATCATCATAATCATAAGTTTCCAGTATAAGAAGAGTCAATACATAGCATAAATCTAGAGAATTAAGTCCTCAAAATTGAGGATACACCAACTTGTTTGAATAGATATTACTAGCCACGTGGAGGAGGATGATAATCAAGTGGAGCTTCGGCTCCTATATGGTAATATCATATAGGCATAGAGTATGCGTTAGTATATTTGAATGTACTAAGTAGGTAGGATACAATGCAAAAGAGATAGGCAACATATTCAAAATGCATAATGATAAGCGATAGATAGCATAATAGCAATATGGCATGTATGATCAATTCTTAAGTAAATTATGCTTTGCAAATCATTAATCTTACCTATATCATAATATATAAATATGGGAAGAAACCTCAATCGAAATAAAATAAGACCAAATGAGCTACAACTTGGAATCCCTATATCTACCCTACACCAGAAGAAAGAGGGAAGTTACTTGCCAAGGTGAACCTTCTAATGCCCAAGTGGATCCACTAAGTATTGTGTGAACTGGGTACTCGCCTCTAGTTCTTGGATTCAGGTACTTGCCTCAAGCCTAGACTCGGATATTTACCTTAAGCTCTCATATTTAGGGTACTCGACTCTTAGAGATTTGGAGACTCGCATCTAATCCCTTCACCTACGGTGGCATGTAGTTCTAGGACTTGGGGACTTGCCTCTAGTCCACTCGGTGCTAAGTCTAATCCCATGGAATATATAAAGTAATTATACTTTAATAACTTGCAATAAACATAGAGACATGGCATGAGTAGCTCTTAACATCATTAACCTCAAATGATGAGCCTAACTTCAAACATAAGAATGGGTCATCATCAACATTACCCTTTCATTAACATCAACATTAAATGCTCACAAGAGGTATAATCTTTGAAAAAGTGCTTAGCTTCATACTTGCATAATCATAGATAATTTCATGAATTTACAACATACTTGATAGCCTATATTCATCACGAAGTCACTTGGCTTGTAAAACATACACATATCTTGAGAATTCTTAACTTGGCATATCATTAAACACTTAGTGAACACATATGAGGATATGTTCAAATCATGCAAAATTCAAGAGTATAGATCATGAAATAGTAAAATCAATACATCTTAAAATCATGCAAATCAGCCCACCAATATCATGGTAAAACCCCATCATTGGTGACTTGTAAATCATATCAAAACTTCATAATAGTTCACAAATTTCATAGCTTGAATCATGTATAGTCTTAATAGACAAAGATAACTTTATGGTATAAGCTTAAAATAGTTATTTATGCATAATCAATAATATTTGACTAAACGCCAATGTATTTCATGCTTATATTTCATGATAGTAGATACCCATAAAAAATACAACTTGAAATCATGCAATTTTCATAAAAAGGAAGATTGGGCTTCATGGGTGAAAGAAACCCATGAATGAAACCAACATACCTTAGACCTTGAATTTCTTAAAATTGAATTGAGAAAGACTTGAAGCTTGGAATGGGTCTTGAAATCCACAAATTGTTCTTGAGTTTCATTGAATTCTTATTGTGGTTTGGTAGAGTTTCTTGGGAGAATTTGAGAGTGTATTCCAATTGGGAGAAGTGAATTTGATCTTTAGGAGTAGGGTTTACATCCATAGGAAGTGTCAAGATAACATAGAAATCCCAAAAAGACCAATAGAAATAACTAAATTTATAAAATACCATTAATGAAATGAAATTTGGCAAAAACCCTTATATACCCCTTCACAAACGAGTTCTGCAAAAATGGGCATAACTTCTTCATCCAAAATCTAAATAAGGTGAAACCAAGTGCCCTGGAAAGCTAATTCAAAGAGATTTAAATAGTAGTTTGTGGGCCACCAAGGTCTTTGTATGCTAAGAGATATGCCCCCTTTAAAGTTGACCCTCCTACCAATACTTGTGCAAAACTTAGCCAACAGAAATTTCTTTGAACTTGGCTTGATGCAGGAGATCCACGATGGTATTTAACGGCATAAATAAGCTCTACTTAGATTTGAATGAGAGGTTAAAGATTGAATGAATTTCTTGAGATCCAGAATGAGTTTGGGACACTTGAATTTGAGGGAAATATTTGGCTAAGTGTTAGAGAGGGTTTTGGAGAATGTCTTGAATGATATGTGATTGAAAATGACTAAGTATAGGTGTTTTTACGCATGGGGAGAGTTAGACCCAAGATCCAAAGGCCTTGGACTGGAATAGAAAAACTGGCAAAAAATTACACCTCTCCGCATCCCTGGTGCGTAGTGCCTGGGCGCGCACTTAGTCACTGGAATACGCAAACTTTGAAATTTTGAATTTTTCTGTGGTTGCTCTAAAATTTGGGTTAGACTTATTCTCCACTCAAGTTTTCCAGCTGAATAAGATTATGAAGTTGATTTTTCTATATCATGCACAGATTTTGAGATATATAAAAATTACGATTATTGGCATTTCCGAGACATAATTTCGGGTATTTTTGGGGTCATTTCATCGGTAAACACATCTACATGAACCACATAAAATAATGACGCCATATTTTCAAATCAAACACCATGGCCGCTAATTCCAGATCATAGGTGGGATAGTTACGCTTATGCACCTTTAGTTGCTGAAAAGCATATGCTATAACCTTTCCATTTTGCATCAATACACACCCCCAAACCAATCCTTGAAGCATTCCAAAATATGAGCAGAGATAAGCTTGTTTTTCAAAGTTTCAAAACTACTTTAACATTCATTAGTCCAAATAAATTTTGCCTTCTTTTGTGTGAACTTTGTCATAGGGGAAGCAGTAGAATAGAAACCATTCACAAATCTCTTGTAGTACCCCTCTAAACCCAAGAAACTCCTATATCCGTTGGAGTCAAGGGCCTATGCTAATTCCTTATCATCTCTGTCTTCTTAGGGTCCACTTTAATTCCATCACCCAACACCAGATGCCCTAGGAACACAACCTCTTTCAACCAAAATTCACATTTATCAAATTTAACATACAACTTCTCATCCCTCAAAATTTGCAACACCACCCTCGAATGATTCATATGCTCCTCTTCTCTTCAGGAATAGATCAGCATGTCATCTATGAAGACTATCGCAAACATATTAAGGTAGGATTTAAAGACCCTATTCATGAGATCCATAAATACCGTTAGTTCATTAGTTAGACCAAATGACATCCCCACAAATTCAAAATGTCCATACCTAGTTCGAAATGCCATTTTGGGAATATTACACTCCTTCACCCTTACTTAGTGGTATCCGAACCAAAGATATACACATATCTTGAGAATTCTTAACTTGGCATATCATTAAACACTTAGTGAACACATATGAGGATATGTTCAAATCATGCAAAATTCAAGAGTATAGATCATGAAATAGTAAAATCAATACATCTTTATCCTTGGTAGAGGATATTTGTTCTTGATAGTGACCTTATTGAGTTGTCAGTAGTCAATGCACATCCTATGTGAGCCATCTTTATTTCTTACAAACAATACCAGTGCACCCTAAGGTGACTTGCTAGCTTTATGAAGCCCTTCTCCAACAAATCTTTCAAATGGTCCTTCAACTCCTTTAACTCCGCCAGGGCAATATAGTAAGGAGGAATGGGAATAGGTTTTGTATCGGGGAGGAGGTCTATACCAAAGTATATTTTCCTTTTGGGAGGAACGCAGGAAAGCTCATCGTGAAGACATCAAGAAACTCATTAACCACCGGAACTAACTCAATAGGAAGGACTTTAGACTCAATTTCCCTAACCCTCACAAGATGGTAAATGTAATCCTTAAAAATCAATTTTTGGGCTTTAAGAAAAGACATAAATCTACCCTTAACCACCGAATCATGACCTTCCTACTAAAGGATAGGCTCATTAGGAATTTGGAACATAACTTTATGGGTTCTACAATCAATGGAAGCACGATATGTATGTAACCAATCCATCCCAAGAATAATGTCAAAATCTTCCATGTCAAGTTCAACAAAATTGCAAGGCAAGACTTTATGCAATATAGACACGGGATAACCCTTATAGACTTTTCTAGCAACAATGGACTCACCAACAGGGGTAGACACCTTATAGGGTTCACACAACAATTTGGAGCACACATGAAGTTTAGTAGCAACAAAAGGAGTAATGAAGGACAAAGTGGCACTCGAATCTAATAAAGCATACACATCATAATCAAAAACCTTTAACATACCTGTAATAACATCACGCACCTCATCCACTCCTTACCTCCCTTAGAGAGCATAAAACCGATTATGACGTGAGCACCCCCTTGTTGGCCACTTTGAGCCCTTTGATCAACATAACCACCTTATCCTTGAGGACGATCATCCTTGCCCTTGTTTTGAGTATAAGATCAATCAACAAGCTTGTAGCCTACTCTCCTATACCTATAGCAAGCATTCCAATCCCTCATGCACTTGCCATTGTGATTCCTCCCATACTTTTGGCACTTAGGATTAGTCATCCCACCATTGTCACCTTGAAACCATGGGTTAGACACCCTATCATTAGCAAACCTCTTGTTTGGAGCACTAGAGTACCCTTGGCCTTGAAATTTGTGACCTTGTTGGAAATGACCACCCTTAGCACCTTGGAAGTCACTATCAAACCAAGCCCTCTTAGACTCTCCACTTCTCCGCTTTCTAATTTTTCCCCCTCAAGTTGTTCAGCGTAGGTCACAAGTCGAGATAAGTCCATATCACCCACAAGCATAGCGATGTGAAACTCTTTATTTACCAAATCGGACACCTTTGACATAAACTTGTTCATTCTTGCCCTAGGATCAGCAACCAAGTGAAGAGCATACTTTGAGAGTTTGTTGAATTTAAAGGCATACTCCGTCACACTCATGGAGTTGCTTGAGATTCATGAACTCCATCATTTTTGCCTCTCTCAACTCAATAGGAAAGAACAGGTTCAGTAAAGCAGCCTTGAACTCCTTCCAAGGAATGACATCATTGTTTCCCCTCTCTAGTTTCTATTAAGTAAACCAAATTTGGGCCACACCTTTGAGTTGATAGGCCACTAGTTCCGTCTTCTCTTTTGAATGCACCCTCATAATAGCAAGCACCTTGTACAACTCATCAATAAACTCTTGGGGATCCTCCTCTATTTTGGACACATGAAACTCCGAAGGGTTCATGCTTGTGAAGTCCCTCACCCTTGATGTCGGAGTAGGAGCATGAGCCCCTTGATTCAATTGATTGGTCATAGTATGTGCCAAAATGATGATAGCATTCCAGAACTCAACTTGTGTAGTCCCTTCTCCTTGAGGAGCTTGATGACCCGGACCCTCCTCTGGTATACGGGCACTCCGTGGTCTCCCTCTTGGTAGAGGCATGATCTAAAAGAGCAAATGAGAATTCGTTAGGGGAGAAAGCCTTATCCTTACATCTAGAGCATGACATAGGTCATGAAGAAGTGAACAATTTCCTAAAATGTCTCATAGTCTCCTATTCGTAGTTGTGGCGCGCTTCACAACCCTGAATAAAACTCTAATTAACGCAGTGTGTTGGATTTCCAAGGACCATTAACAACCTAGTGCTCTCATACCAAGCTTGTCATGACTCAAGCCTAGGACCTAGATGTGATACGGCGAATAGAGAACCCGAAGGAACTACAAACAAGCCTCTTAGCATATCACGAACACATTATTGGTTATGGAATCAAAATAAGATAACGAACATGTAATAATAGAATATAAGGGAAGTGGGACTAAGGGAGTCTTTTAGCATAAGCATAATTGGAGTCAAGCTCATAAATACAAACCATCATAATACCCAATGACACCTCTACTAGTAGATAGAGTAAGGGCCAAGACATCTCCCAGGCTCGCCCTCATAGATAAGTATCCAAAAATGTAGATAAAGTAGTAACATAGGTATGAAAGAAAATAGATATTATCCCCAAATATGAGGACTCACCAAAAGCTAACTTTAGCGATCCGGCCATCCACGTGGAGGAGAAGGATCAATAGAAGTTTTGGTCCCTACATGGTGATATCATGTAGGTATAGAGTATATATTAGTACTTGGAATGTACTAAGTATGCGGGGTGCAATGCAACAAGAATCATAAGCATAATATTCAAGATACTTAATGATAATCGATAGACATGAGCTCAATATGATGTGTATAATCAATGCTTAGGTGTAAACATGCTTGATAATAATCATATTTGCATAACTTGTTCCACAAAATAAAGTGCATGAATTGTTCATCCATTACCTTGTTGTCACAACTCGGGAGGGTACCCTCGGCATGGCTGGCAATCACTAGCCCTCGAGAGAGCCACTTGGCCTCATCATCACATCATACTCAACAACAAAAGAATAATTCAGCTCGATAGGCATCATAAAAGTAAAATATAACTCTACTACGTCATAATATACATAGATGAAAATAAGTTTAGATACATGAGACTCATCAAGCCCTCTACTCAAATATCTATGCAGCCTCTACTCAACAATCTAGAGTGGTACCATGACAGGCCATGGATACCTCAGTCAAAGAAAGAAAGTGTACTAGTCAACTCATAAAATAAAAAAGTTCCTCCGAAGAGCAAAGAGGGCTCACCAACTCTGGAAGTTTACTGATCCGGACCTTAACGATATATATGCTGAAACCTTCTATCAGCTGTATCTACATCATAAAATGATGCAGGACCAAATGGAAGTCCATGCATAGAATATACTAGTATGTAAAATAGGTTAAGGAAAAGTAAAGTTCGATTCACTCACCTCAACTCAACAACTCAGGCTCGAATCAATTTATGCAAGTTTAGAGTAAATCATGCTTTTAAAAGTAAGCTCAGTAAAATAGACTCAGTAGTTATAAACTTGTTTTAAAGATGTCATGCTCAATCAAGGTTTATCATGGGAGTTTTTCTTAACCGTCATCCCTATCCCACTACCTTTAATAAGGTGAATCAACATCATTCCCATACCCGTCCTTAACTTTCCATAAAAATGGGCAATTAACTTTATCTTGGATCAACAATAAGTGGTCACTTACAGGATAAGAGTTGCTAGACTAGCTGTAATGACTATCCTGCACTGGAGATATAGTTTTGTGGGTTAAAGTAGAAGTATACTTGCTCCCTGCTCGGTGCTCGATACTCCTCCCAAAATAAAAATATGCTCAACTCATCACTCAACTAGTCAATCAACTCATCAATCTTCTCATGAATCATCTCAAAACTCAACCCTCTTTGGGGTACTTCATCTCAACTTATTTAAATTACTAAATAAGTAGTCAATCAATGCAACAAATCAACTCGACTCTGGCTCAAACGGTTATTTAGGCTCACTCAAATGGACTCCTCATATAGTGCATGTTAGATAGTCCTGTGTAATAATATATGTGACTCAAACGCAACATGCTTCTCATGCTTAATTATACTCAAATTTACTCAACTCAATATGCTCAATTTACTCAACTTAACATGCTCAATTTATGTATGAGGTTTCCATGAAGACATATAATTTAGGGATCATGCTATCAAGGATGAAAACATATGTACCAATCTCATATTAGAATACCCATGCAATGCAAGCGATTACCTCATGTAGTATAACAAGACCTCAAGATAGATACAAGGGTTTCAATATTAAAACAGTAAAGTCTCTCAAAATCTCAACTCTTTCCCTAAAATATTGACTTAAGAAGATGAAGGGGTGTGTTAAGGAAAGATTTCACACTTTACTAAGACTTACATACTTGGAAATTAAAGAATAATTGATCCTCAACCAATCTTTCCTATTGGATAGCAAACCCTAGCTTCTCCCTCTTCTCCTTTTTGCTCTCAAGAAAACCCTCAAGGTGGAATGAGTGATTAATGAGCTTAGGGTTTATTTCCAAGGCTTTAAACAGGCTAAAAATGCATGGGGTTTAGTAAGATAAAAGCTTGGAATGGGCAAAAATGCCCTTTAGTAATATTGTCGACAGGGCCTACGAGACCTCATATACAACTCGTAGATCCTTCTACGAGTCGTAACTGCTCCTCGTAGGTGAGGAGTCTGAAAATCCTAGATCTCTGGAAGTTAATACAAGACCCTAGATTACGAGTCATAGTCCATTATTTGGATAGTAGCTAACGCCTTGTGACTTCGAGTGCCTTGAAATATGAAACACTAGATCTTAGTATGAAACCTCATCTTATGAATCGTAGTTCTCTGTACGAGTCGTAAAATCCTTTCGTAGATATGGTGATCCTGAAAACTGAAACACTAGAATCCAACACGAAACTCGATTTACAAGTTGTAAACTCCTTTCGTAGCTTGCTTCTATAGTTTTTCTCAGTCATTTTCCCAACAATCCTCTGCACATACTCGTCTAAATCAGATAGGAGAGTTTTAAGAGGTGTTGTATTATCTCCCCCTTGGGATCATTCATCCTCAAATAAAGAGAAAGATAGGGATTTAGGACAAGGTATGAATCTCCCTATGGACTCTAACAATCAACCAACTCTCATCTTACTCCTGCAATAAACAAATTAAGAATTCAACAAGTAATGTAATAAAATAATCCAAATCACATCAATTCTCACTCGAATTATGGAACTCTATCGTCTATCATATGGAAAGTGAAAAGAGGATGCAAGGAACGGAAATTTAAGAATTTAGAGGGAAATATTTACCATCAACTCTCTCATCATCAGTAGGCAAGAATAGATGGGGATATCTGGCCTTCATGTCCTCCTTTGCCTCCTAAGTAGCTTTCTCTATGAATTGGTTCCTTCACAATACTTTGACAGATGCAACCTCTTTAGTTCTTAACTTTCAAACCTGATGATCAAGGATTTGGACAAGAACCTCCTCATAACTCAGGCTGTCTTTCACTCCAATACTCTCAACATGCACAATTAATTATGGATCTCCCAAACACTTCTTAAGCATTGAAATATGGAAGACTAGGTGGACGGCCTCTAAGTCTGGTAGTAGTTCCAACTCATAAGCCACATTGCCCACTCTTTTTATAATCTAATAACAGCCAATGTACCTTGTGCTAAACTTTCCTTTCTTTTTGAATCTCATCATATCCTTCATAGGTGATACTTTCAAATACACCCAATCATTGACCTCAAACTCTAAGTCTCTCCTTTTGGCATCAGTGTAGGAGTTTTGTCTACTCTGTGCAGTCCTTAGCCTCTCTCGAATGCTTTTCTCCTTCTCCACAACTTGGTGAACTAACTCTGCACCAATCAACTCTGCTTCACCTACCTCGAACTATCCAATCAATGACCTATACCTCCTCCCATAGAGTGCCTCTTACGGGGCCATTTGAATACTCAAATGGAAGTTTTTATTGTAAGAAAACTCTATCAAAGGCAAATGATCCTTCCAATTACCCCTAAAATCAATAGTGGAAGCTCTCAACATATCCATCAATGTCTGAATTGTGCGCTCTGCCTGGCCATCTATCTGAGGGTGGAAAGCTGTGCTAAAGTGCACCTTCTTACCCAAACCCTTCTAAAATGATTTCTAAACATGAAGTGGTGAATTGAGCTCCTGTATCTGAGATAATAGATAAGGGAACTCCTTGCAATCTAACAATCTCCCTTATATATAGTGGGGCATAGTCCTCCGTAGTGTTAGTTATCTTAACTGCTAAGAAGTGTGCAGACTTAGTCATCCTGTCAACTATCACCCAAATCAAATCATGCTTTCAGTGAGACCTCGATAAATTGGTAATGAAGTCCATGTTGATCATCTCCCATTTCCTCTCCAGAATCTGAAATTTCTAAGTTACTCGACATGGCCTTTGGTGCTCAACTTTAACTTGTTAATAATTTGGGTACTTGGAGACAAACTCAGCAATATCTCTCTTCATTCCACTCCACCTGTAGATTTCCCTCAAATCATGGTACATCTTAGTAGACTCTAGGTGGATGGAATATTTGGAACTATGGGCCTCAGCCATGATCCTTTCTCTAATACCGTCCATATCTGGAACACACAATCTTCCTTGATATCTTAATACTCCATCTCCTTCTTTTGCAAAAGCCATCACTTTTTGCTTATGTACATCCTCCTTCAACTGTAGTAATATAGGATCTTGATCTTGTTTCTCTTTCACCTCCGCTACTAGAGATGATGCAGAGCCATTATGTACATGAACACCTCCTTTGCTTGATTCATCTAATTGAACTCCCAATCGTGCCAGTCTATTAATCTCTCTAGCTAACCCTCTCTTTTCCTGCTATACGTAGGCAATGCTTCCTATGGACAACCTGCTAAGAGCATCAACAACTACATAAGCTTTACCTGGATGGTATATAATGCTCATGTCATAGTCTTTGAGCAATACTAGCCACCTTCTCTGCCTCAAGTTAAGATCTTTCTGGGTGAAGACATATTATTGGCTCTTATGGTCTGTAAATACATCAACATGTTCTCCATATAAATGGTGGTACCATAGCTTGAGAGAAAACACCACCGCTGCCAACTCACCGCTGCCAACTCTAAGTCATGAGTAGGATAATTCTTCTAATGCACCTTAAGCTTTCTAGAAGTATAAGCAACAACCTTCCTTTCTACATCAACACGTATCCCAATTCCACTCTCTAAGCATCACAATAGATAACGAACCCATCCATTCCATTTGGCAAGGTCAATACCATTGTGGTAGTTAACCTCGTCTTTAACTCTTGAAAACTCTTCTCATACTCGTTGGACCATTGAAACTTGAACTTCCTCTAAGTCAATTTAGTCAATAGTGCAGATATGGAAGAAAATCCCTCAACAAACCTTCTATAATAGCCAGACAACCCCAAAAAAACTTCTTATATCGATTGGTGAGGTGGGTTTGGCCAATTCTTAACCACCTCAATCTTTTGGGTATCCACTCGAACTCCATCTCCAAAAATCACATGACCTAAGAAAGCCATGGATTTGAGCCCAAATTCACACTTAAAAAACTTTGCATATAGCTTATTATCTCAAAGCGTTTGCAAAGCAATACCAAGCTGATTGGCATGCTCCTCCTTATCTCTTGAATACACCAAAATATCATCAATAAACACAATCATGAACATGTCGAGATATTGTCTGAATACTCTATTTATTAGGTCCATAAAAGTTACGGATGCATTTGTCAACCCAAATGACATCACCAAGAATTCAAAATAACTATATCGGGTTTGAAAATTCATCTTCGAGATGTCATATTCTCTCACTTTCAACTGATGATAACCTGATTTAAGGTCTATCTTAGAGGACACAATGGCACCCTGAAGTTAGTCAAACAAATCATCAATCATCGGAAGGAGGAACTTATTCTTGATTGTCACTTTATTCAACTAATGATAGGCAATACACATCCTAAGGGAAGTGTTAGAACCCATATGCCTTTCATTAGAACAACTAGGAAAAGTTTGGGACCAAAAGTAGAATTTTTGAAGTTGGAAATCATTAATTAGTAAAGTGGTGTCCAGATGAGTTGGTGTTAATATTTAATTGGAACAACACAAGAAGTGGGCCATGGATACTTGTCTAGTCTAGCTCTATATATATAGGAGATGATCACTTTGTTTCTCTTATTATTTTAACACTTAGAAAATATAAGAGAAAAAGAAGAAAAAGTTAGAACAAGACTTCAAAAAGGGTTCGAAAGGTAAGGGAATTTTGAAAATCTTTTTTAGCCTTTCAAAAAATTATTTGTTGATATAAACCCCCTATATTGAGGCCCCTAAGTAGCATGGAAGTGTTTTTGGAGCAATTAGTCCTCTATTTTCTCACTTTTGGAAACCCTAGCCCATTTATGGAGTTAAAGAAAAAAGGTAAGATTTGATCTTGTTTAATATGTTATAAAGGTTGTAAGCATGTTGTAGTATGTTAAAATGGATGAAAATCAGACAATATAGACTGTTGGGAGTGAGTTGTGTGTGTGAAGGTTTGAAGCCGTGTTAGTAAGTGTGTGTTATGTTATGTTGAAACCATGAATTGATGCCTAGTTAGTATATATGGATCATTGTAGGGTGAAGGGAGGATTGAGAATCATCTATATGTATATGTTGGTGTACTAGCTGAATTTATGAATATTATTAAGTGATGAAAAAGAGTTATCATTATGATATTGCCTTTCGAATTGATTATTGATGTTGCTAGGTGGTTGTTGTTGTTGTTGTTGTTGATTAATTGGGCCGAGTTGAATTCTCAGGGTGGTCTATTTTCAGGGGAAATGCTGCCCAAATTTTTATAGAATTAAGGGTAAAGTTGGAATTTAATGCCCCAAAAAAAGTCTTTAGCTAATTGTGTAGCATTTTATGACTTGTTTGTAGACCTTGGGCAGTCCAAAGCAGAAGTTGGATTTGGTTTACATTTGGAATATGTTGGAGAGCGTTCAAAGTATGTAAAGCCACCTTTCTTTTTTTGGTATGCCTTAGTTAAAAGAGGCTATGATACGAGCCTCGAGGAAACTCTATTCTCGTAATCTGAACATGTTTATGATCCGTATTTATTCCTTGGTATTCCTCTGTTAATACGTCATCACATTGATCCTTATGTCTTTGGAATTTATAAGTTCCAAAAGGTATGTGAAATCTGAATTGTTTTGAAGAACTTATTCTTTAACGATTCTAAAACTACAAACGTCCGTAGCTTTTACAGGAAAGCTCGATTTGCTTTGAAAATTTTCATAGGAGTTTGTATGATCTAGTATAAGTATATTTTTTTTCACCGATTCCCAAGCCGATTGGTTGTCGTGCGCACTATGATATACTTCGGCGTTATGCTATGTTTACGGTTCATCGAGCCTCGCCTAAGGGCTGGGTTCCACTTTTGTTTAGCATTATGTTGTGATTGGGCTTTATGCTGTGTTCGGCGTCATGCTGTGTTGTGATATGTGATATGGATTTAGAGATTTGCAACTTTCTGGTGTTATGCTGTCTTATGGCGCCATTGACGGGCGGGCAACCATAGTTTCTGTGCCCTACGCATGATTTGCATTTGAAAGTAAACATTTTAATATTTTTTGGTATGCATTTGCCTTCCATACTTTTGTTTTGGTTATCGCCTATGCATGATTTGTATTTTGAAAGTAAACATTTTAATATTTTTGGATATGTTTTTACCTTCCATACTTTGTTTTCAATTATAACTCAGATTTATGTTCTGTATCTTCTGCTTTGCATACTCAGTACGTATTTTGTGTTGACCCCCCTTCTTCCGGGGCTGCATTTCATGCCCGCAGGTACGGACGCACAGTTTGGTGACCCACTAGTTTAGTACACCCTTCTGCTATTTGGAGTGCTCCCCCTATCCCCTTTTTAGGGGCTACATTTCATACCCACAGGTTCTGACGTACAATTTGGTGACCCACCAGCTTAGGACACCCTTCTACTGTTTGGAGTGCTCATCCTACTTCGGAGCCTGCTTTTGGTATATACCCGCATTCATTACTTTGTATATATTTACTCGAGGGTACGGCAGGGACTTGTCCCGTTATATGATTTTGTGAGTCTGTTTAGAGTTCTGTGGACATATATGTGTGGGTTGTGCCCAGTCCGTTTGATGAGACTTGCATGATGTGTATGTTGGGCAGCACCATGGCGGCCTTGTCGGCTCGTATATGTATATATGTTATTCTGTTAACTCTGTGTTGTCTTTGTTGGTATCTTCTGATATGCAAGGTTAGTTTGGGATAGTCCGTAAAACAAAGGAAACTTTGTCAAATTTTTTTAAAAAGATAAGTCATCTATTTGTAACTCGGCTTTGTGATTGTGTTTAGGAGCCCCATCTAGGCTCTAGTCACGGCCCACGGGGTTGGGTCGTGATAGAAGTGGTATTAGAGTAGTTCATCCTCAGAATGTCCACGGACCGTGTCCAGTAGAATTTTGTTTATCGATGTGTTGTGCACGACATCTATAAACAGGAGGCTATAGGACATTTAGGATGTTATTCTTTCTTTCTTATCGTAGATCGTGCGCTATAGCTCGCACTTGTGGCAGATTAATCAATAGGATTATTATAGGTAACTCATAATATGTCCTGATGCAATACATAAATTCTGATTCCATCTGGTACTATAGATCCGAGGGTGAAGAAGGCACTTTATGAGATAAAATGTCATCATTTGTATTATTACTCAAAATAGGTAGTAGAGAGGATGAGTGTAAGGGAAGTACATTTCCTCTAAACACAACATCCTTACTAACAATTATGCATTCAGAGATGATGTTGCTAGCATGACTGACCGGATGCACCGGTATATAGTGGGGCTGGACTAGTATTATATTGACAATTTCTTGGTGATGGCAGCCCAGACTGGTATGGATATCGTTCGTATTCAGGCCCACGCCCAGGGCATGGAAGACCGACGTAGGGGGCGCCAGCCTGATAGGTTGGATGACAGGGTCAGTCCAAGAGGGCCCGGTCATCTAGGTATTTAGGGGATTTTTGAGGCAGGCAGCCTTAGCAGCAGCAGAGCAGACATCCTTCCTAGTCTGTATAGGGAACACCCTCGCAGTTCACCAGCAGGATATCAGAGGGCGCAGGTTATTCAGGGGCAAGCACGAGTTCCAAGGTTTCAGGCTCACAGTTGGACAGAGACTCCAGTAGTCAGATAAGACCACCCAGACATCTGTGTTCTTATTGTGGGAGATGGCAACCTGGGGAGTGTTTTCGTGCCACTGGTGCTTGCTTTACGTGTTGCAGTCAGGGCCACCAGAGGAGAGACTATCCGGTTAGAGGTGGTACAAGCGGTTCAGCTCAGTCTATCGGGTCAGTCGGTGGTTCATCTTTATCCTCGATAGCCATGCGCCCTGCGGGGCGAGGTATACCAGCATTAGCAGGCCGACGTAGGGGTTGTGGTGGAGTTCCTGGGTCTAGCGGTCCTTTGAACTACACTTATGCATTGGCCAGCCGACAGGACCAGGAGGCGTCGCCAAATATCATCACAAGTATATTACTAGTTTTTTTCTTGAGATGTGTATGCACTGATTGATCCTAGTTCTACATTATCATATATTTCTCCTTTGGTTGCTAATAAAATGGGGATAGAGTCTAAGCCGATAGAGCCTTTTGAGGTAACTACAGTAGTAGGGGATTCTATTATTGCCAATCGCATTTATAGAGACTGTTCAATATTTATTTGCGGCCGCTGCACTATGGCCGATCTGGTAGAATTAGATATGACTGAGTTTGATGTGATTATGGGTATGGATTGGCTAGCTTCTTGTTATGCTAATGTTGATCGTCAAAAGAAGATAGTCCATTTCCAATTTCTAGGGGAACCAGTTTTTGAGTGGGCAGGTAATATTGTATCGCCGAGGGGTAAATTTGTTTCATACCTCAAAGCAAGAAATGATCAGAAAAGGTTACATTTATCATCTGGTCCATGTACATGATTTGGAGGCAGAGGCATCGACTCTTCAGTCAATCCTAATCGTTAATGAATTCTTAGATGTATTTCTAGATGAGCTTCCAAGTCTTCCTCTTGAGCGGGAGATAGAGTTTGCTATAGATCTGCTGCTAGACACTTAGCCTATCTCTATTCCTCTGTATAGAATGGCACCGGCAAAATTAAAGGAATTGAAAGAACAACTGAGAGATCTATTGGAGAAGGGTTTTATTCGACCTAGTACGTCACCTTGGGGAGCTCCGGTATTATTTGTAAGGATGAAAGGTGGATCGCTGCGGATGTGCATTGATTTTCGGCAGCTGAATAAGGTAACGATAAAGAATAAATAACTCCTCCCCAGAATTGAAGATTTGTTTGACCAATTGCAGGGAGCTAAATGTTTCTCGAAGATAGACCTGCGTGTTTATTGATGACATTATGGTCTATTCTCTGACAGAAAAGGAGCTCCTGGATCATCTGAGGACGATAATTGGTACACTTTGGCATCAAAAATTATATGCTAAAATTTCTAAATGTGAATTCTGGTTGTCTTCAGTGGTATTTTTGGGGCATATTATAGGAGCTGACGGCGTTCGGGTGGATTCCCAGAAGATTGACGCCGTAAAGAACTGGCCTAGGCTTACGACACCAACAGAGGTGCATAGTTTCCTGGGATAAGCTGGTTATTATCAGAGATTTGTGGAGAAATTTGCTTCCATTTTAGCACCTTTGACATGGCTAACTCAGAAGGGAGCAAAATTCCAGTGGTCTGATGCTTATGAGCATAGCTTCCAGTTGCTGAAGGAGAAGTTGAGTACGACTCCAGTCCTGACTCTTCCCAATGGTCCAGATGGGTATATGATCTCTTGTGATGCCTCTGGTATTGGTTTGGGGTGTGTGTTGATGCAGCACAGTAGGGTGATAGCCTATGCTTCCCGGCAGCTCAGGAAACACGAGCAAAATTATCCTACTCAGGATTTGGAGCTAGCCGCATTGATGCATGCCTTGAAGATATGGAGACATTATTTATATGGGGCTCATGTTGATAGTTATATCGATCATAAGAGCCTCCAGTACATCTTTAAACAGAAGGAGTTGAACTTGCGACAGCGGAGGTGGTTAGAGTTACTGAAAGATTATGATGTTGATATTCTCTACCATCCTGGGAAAGCTAATGTTATGGCAGATGCACTTAGCCATAAGTCCATGGGTAGTTTAGAGGACATGCCCTCAGAGAGGAGAGAGATGGTCCTTAATATTCATCAACTGGCTAGTCATAGAGTTTGTTTGGCTGATTCTGGAGATGTTGGGGTTTTTGTTCGAGGTATGGCTGAATATTCCATTACAGAAGAGATTAACCAGCGTTAGTACGAGGATCCTATTCTGGCTCAGTACAGAGACATAGCAGAGTTCGTCTCTCAGTGTCCGAATTGTTAGTAGGTTAAAATTGAGCACTAGAAGCCCGGTAGGCTATTGCAGGAGATATAAATACCAACGTGGAAGTGGGAGATCATTAATATGTATTTTATTACAGGTTTACCTCGCACTCCACGGAAGTATGATTCTATTTGGGTTATTATTGATCGGCTAACAAAAATCAGCCCATTTTCTTCTGGTTTGAACTACTTACTGAGATGAGGATTATGCCAGGCTTTATATTAAGGAGATTTTGCGACTTCATGGTGTTCCCATATCTATTGTCTCAGACAGAGGTGCCCACTTCACTGCAAATCTTTGGAAATCATTTCAGGCAGGCTTGGGGACATAGGTAAGTCTTAGTATAGCATTCCATCCCCAGTCTAGTGGACAGGCCAAGCACACTATTCAGACATAGGAAGATAGATTTTGAGCCTGTGTTATTGATTTTAGAGGTAGCTAGGATGATCATTTTCTACTTGTTGAATTTGCTTATAATAACAGCTACCACTCCAGTATTCAGATAGCACGGATTTGGAAGTGGTACACCCAGTATTCCATGTTTCTATGCTTCATAAGAGTATTGGTGACCCTTCCAGAATCTTTCCTGTGGATGATATCCAGGTCACAAAAGAATTATCTTATGAAGAGCAGCCCATAGCCATATTGGATCGTTAGGTGAGAAGGTTACGAAATAAAGATGTAGCTTCTGTTAAAGTGCTATGGCAAAACAATAACCAAGAGGAAATGACCTGGGAAGCTGAAGAACAGATGAAGAAAAAGTATTGTCACTTGTTTTCAGTGCCTACAGGTAATTCAATTATTCGCTGGACTTTGTTGCTTGATAAATAAATTGTTGACCAATAATTGTATCATTGTGATAATTGAAAAAGAATTGTTTGTTTGACTCGTAAGGCTGGTTTAACATTCGAGGACAAATGTTCTAAGGGGGGGAGGATGTTAGAACCTGTTTGTCCTTCATTGGAACAACTAGGAAAAATTTGGGACCAAAAGTGGAATTTTTGGAAGTTGGAAATCTTGAACTAGTAAAGTGGTGCCCATATGAGTTGGTGTTAATATTTAATTAGAACAACACAAGAAGTGAACCACGGACACTTGTCTAGTCTTGCTCTATATATATAGGAGATGATCACTTTGTTTCTCTTATCATTTTAACACTTAGAAAGTATAAAAGAAAAAGAAGCAAAAGTTGGAACAAGACTTCAAGAAGGGTTCGGCCAAGGTAAGGAAATTTTGAAAATCTTTTCTAGCCTTTCCAAAAATTATTTGTTGATGTAAACCCCCTATATTGAGGCCCCTAAGTAGAGTGGAAATGTTGTTGGAGCGATTAGTCCTCTATTTTCTCACTTTTGGAAACCCCAGCCCATTTGTTGAGTTGAAGAAAAAAAGTAAGATTTGATCTTGTTTTATGTGTTATAAAGGTTGTAAGCATGTTGTAGTATGTTAAAATGGAGGAAAATCATGAAATATAGAATGTTGGGAGTGAGTTGTGTGTGTGAGGGTTTGAAGCCATGTGAGTAAGTGTGTGTTGTGTGGTGTTGTATGGTGTTGTGTTGTGTTGAAACCATGAATTGATGCCTAGTTAGTATATATGGATCATTGTAGGTTGAAAGGAGGATTGAGAATCATCCATATGTGTATGTTGGTGTACTAGCCGAATTTATGAATATTATTAAGTGATGAAAAAGAGCTATCATTGTGATATTGCCTTTCGAATTGATCATTGATGTTGCTAGGTTGTTGTTTTTGTTGTTGTTGATTAATTGGGCCGAGTCGAATTCTCGGGGTGGCCTATTTTCAGGGGAAATGCTGCCCAAATTTTTGTAGGATTAAGGGCAAAGTTGGAATTTAATGCTAAAAAAAAGTCTTTAGCTAATTATGTAGCATTTTATGACTTGTTTGTAGACTTTGGGCAGTCCGAAGCATAAGTTGGATTTGGCTTGCATTTGGAATATATTGGAGAGCGTTCGAGGTATGTAAAGCCACCTTCCTTTTTTTGGCATGCCTTAGTTAAAAGAGGCTATGATACGAGCCTCGATGAAGCTCTATTCTCGTAATCCGAGCATATTTATGATCTGTATTTATTCATTGGTATTCCTGTTTTAATACGTCATCATATTGATCCTTATGTCATTGGAATTTATAAGTTGCAAAAGGTATGTGAAAACTGAATTGTTTTGAAGAACTTATTCTTTAACGATTCTAAAACTGCAAACGTCCGTAACTCTTACAGGAAAGGTCGGTTTGCTTCAAAATTTTTTATAGGAGTTTGTATGATCTAGTATAAGTATGTTTTCTATAGGTTGGGCCAGTTTGGGTCTCCACCCATTCGTGGATCCCATGACACCCTTTTATGTAATTTCGGTAACTTTTGAAAGAATATGTAATAATTATGCTTCCAATTTCAAATATGATTATTTTGCTTATCTTTGGATATATGACAATGATTTTATGCATATGATTACTCACTACTCCACTCGTGCCTACTATGATATCATTCGTCGATTCTTGGGCGGTTGGTTGTCGTGCACACTATGATATACTCCGATGTTATGCTGTGTTTACGGTTCACCGAGCCTTGCCCAAGGGTTGGGTTCTGCTTTTGTTTGGCGTTATGCTGTGATTGGGCATTATGCTATGTTTGGCGTCATGCCATGTTGTCATATATGATAGGGATTTGGAGATTTGTAACTTTCTGGTGTTATGCTATGTTATGGCGCCATTGACGGGCGGGCAACCATAGTTCCTATGCACTATGCATGATTTGTATTTGAAAGTAAACATTTTAATATTTTTGGGTATGCATTTGCCTTCCATACTTTTGTTTTGTTTATTACTCAAATTTATGTTATGTATCTTCGGCTTTGCATACTTAGTATGTATTTCGTATTGACGCCCCCTTCTTCGGGGGCTGCGTTTCATACTCGCAGATACTGATGTACAGTTTGGTGACCTACTAACTTAGGACACCCTTATGCTATTTGGAGTGCTCCCCCTACTTTGGAGCCTACTTTTGGTATATACCCTAGTTCATTGCTTTGTATATATTTACTCGAGGGTACAACGGGGCCCTGTCCCATCCTATGATTCCGTCAGTCTATTTAGAGGTCTGTGGACATATGTGTGTGGGTTATGCCCAATCCGTTTGATGAGACTTGCATGATGTGTATGTTGGGAGGCCTTACCCTCCATGGCTGCCTTGTCGGCCCATATATGTATATATGTTGTTTTGTTAACTCTGTATGGTCTCTGTTGGTATCTTCTGATATGCAAGGTTATTTTAGGATAGTTTGTAAAACAAAGGAAACTTTGCCGAATGTTTTTTAAAAGATAAGTCATCTGTTTGTAACTCGGCTTTGTGATTGTGTTTGGGAGCCCCATTCGGGCTCTAGTCACGGCCCACGGGGTTGGGTCATGACAGGAACCATCCTTCTTTCATATAAATAAGACCAGAGAACCCCATGGAGAGACACTCGGCCTTATGCATACTTTCTCCAGCAAATCTCTTAACTATTCCTTCAACTCAGTGGGGGCCAACCTATATGGCATGATTGAGATAGGTTGGGTGTCGGGAAGAACATCAATTTCGAAGTCAATCTCCTTATCGGGAGGGATTCCGAGAAGATCCTCAAGAAATAAATCAGGAAACTCACTCATGATTGGGATAGACTCAAGAGAAGGGGAGGTCAACATCATCAAATTTAACTCGTACAAGGTGATAGATACATCCTTTACAGATTAGTTTTCGAGCCTTGAGGTAAGAAATAATTTACCCTTTGGCGCAACAGAATCTTCTTTCCACTCAATAACAGGCTCATTTAGAAACTGGAATTTTATAGTTTGAGTTTAGCAATCAATAGAGGCATAGTAGGCGTGAAGCCAATCAATACCAAGGATCACATGGAAGTCAACCATCTCCAACTTAACCAAATGAACAAGGGTATCCCTATGATAGATGGACACCACACAATCTCTATAGATTCTCTCAGCTCGAATAAACTTACAAACAGGAGTAGAAACAGAAGATGGCCCAAGCAAACATTCAGGAAGAATCTCAAATCTACTCACCACATATGGCATCATAAAAGATTAAGTTGCACCCAAATCAAGTAAAGCATAGCAAGGAAAGGTAAAGACTCGAAGCATACCTGTCATAATATCTAGTGCAACCTCTTGGTCCTATCAGTTCCTCATCATATACAGACAATTTGTTTCACTGCCTGCTCCTAGTGCAATACCTCTCTGGTTACCCCTTGCTAAGGGTGCTGTAGTAGAAGTCTGGGCCTTATTGCGCCACACCAGACACTATCTCTGAAAGTGACCTAGTTGGCCACACTTGTAGCAAGAATTCCCTCCATCTCTACATTCTCCCAAATACATCTTGCCATATTTCCCACAAAGTGTCTTCCCTTTAGAGCCAAGAGTTGCACTTGCTTGAGAATGTGCACCCTGAGTTGGTGCACTAGCTAAAGATAGTGCATAACTAGAAGACTTCTTCTTCAAATACGACTTATCTTCCTTTCTCTGCTTGCTCTGACTAGGCTCGGGCCCTGTTGATCTGGCCCTTTTACTGAAATGCTCCTATTTGTCTTTCTTTTTGTCTTCCTCAGGCTGTTGGGCCTAAACCATCATTCTAGAAATATCCATACTTGGGATTAACTATGTTTCCTTGCACTCTCTCCTCACATGCTTACCCAATCCAGACACAAATTTACTCATCTTCTCTCTTATATCCAGAACCATCTCTGGAACATACCTAGATAGCTAGATGAGTTTCAGGCTATACTTCTTAACAGTCATCCCCTCTTGTTTCAGATTCACAAACTTCTCAAACTTTGACTCTCTCAACTCCTGAGGGAAAAAGTGATCGAGAAAGCACTCCCAAACTTATCCCAAATAATGGGATTAGAATCATCACCTCGACCTTCTTCCCACAGATTGTACTACACATTTGCCACATCTTTGAGTTCATAGGCAGCAAGCTCAACTACCACTGTCTCAGTCGTATGCATGGTTTTCAACACTTTCCATATCTCACCAATAAAGTTCTGAGGGTCCTCTTTAACCTTAGACCCCGTGTAGAGAGGTGGGTGCATCATCAGAAACTCTCTCTGTCTGGAGGCAGCTGTTGGCTCATAAGAGCTAGAACTAAGGGTTTGTGAACCCTGATTCCCACTCTGGGTAGCTACCAATAGGTGGGAATAGCAATGCCTCCTCTAAAGTTGGCCTCTAAAGTAGGAGAAGGTGGAGCAGTAGATGTCACAGGAACACCAGCAGTCTAGAGGGGTCGACCTTAGCCCCTTGTTTCCATCTGAGGAGGTATCTCTGAAGTAGGGTTCTCAGTAGTGCAAGTTGAAGCATTCCTCTAGGTTACGGTGCATCAAGGAGGCATTATCTGCAATTACGTGCGCACGAGTTAGAAAAGAATTTTATAGAGTTTTCAACTCTATCGCATGATCTCATAATACAAAAGAAGGGTAACCATTCCTACTGTCCTATAACCTCTCGCTTATGAAGTATAGTGCACATCACAGTCATAAATAAGACTCTACTACACACAGCTTCATAGACTCCCTAGGACTCTTGAACTCTGGGCTCTGATACCAAGTTTGTTATGCCCTGGGAGGGTATCCTCAGCATAGCCGGCACTCATAGACTATCGTTAGCCCCTGAGAGAACCACTTTGTCATGACCAAAGCCTAGGGCCTATAAGTGGCACGACGAATGGAGAACCCAAAGGGACCCCAAACATGCCTCCTAGCATATCAATCACACATCCTTGGTCGCGGAAGAAAAATAAGCATTTCAAGATATAGTAAGAATGGAAGAGGGGCTAAGGGAAGTCTTTAATAATCATGAAAGTGTAAAAGAGTCAAGCACATAGCATAAGTACATCATAATATCTAACAACACCTCTAACTTAGAATGGAGCGGGGGCCAAGACACTTTCTGGGCTCACCCTCATAATAACAAGTGGTCAGCATAATAAAGTCACAAAATAGCAAGAGTAATGTAGATAGTATCCTCAGACTTGAGGACTCACCAATGTTTATCTCTAGAGTACCGAACTAGCCACATGGAGGATGATCAAAAGGAGATCTAGTCCCTACATGATAATATCATGTAGGCGTAGAGTATGCGTTAGTACATTTGAATGTACTAAGTATGTGAGATGCAAAGCAACAAGACATAAGCCAACATAGTCAAAATGCATAATCATAAATAATGGATATATAATCTTAATATAACATGCATGATCAATGCTCATAATAAAGCATGCTTGTAAATCATTCATCTTGCACAATATATATATATCATGTATATGTCAGAAGTGACCTCAACCAACATAGACCAAGAAGCTACAACTTGGACTCCGAGGCCTGAGACCCCCTCAGTTCAGGTGATCGGGCATGACACCCCCCGACGAAGTGTGGTCTACTTGCCAAGTCAAGCCAAACATGATAACCTTAACTAGATGGATCCACTAGCATATCAAAGGTAATAATCATAATCCTATGGTGACACATAGTTTAGAGACTAAAGACTTTACATAAGGACCCCTTGAGTCAAGCCCCCATCTTAAGCCTCAATCTGTGGTAAGCCTAATCCCACGGAATACTTGAAATAATCATAACTTTAATAATAATATGAGTAACTTGTAAGACACATGATAACATAGCGCTAAGTCAAATCCCATGGAATACTTGAAATAATCATATTTTAATCAACTTGTAAGAACATGACTTGAGTAGCTCATAAACATGCTTGACCTCTAGTAGTGAGCCTAACTTGAACATGAGTGTAGATCATAATAATACATGAACCCTTGCTTTAAAATGAATGGCTTACAAGAGGTAAAAATCTTGAAATAGGGCTTAACATGATACTTGTAAAATCACATATATTTTTCATGAATACAATACATACTTGAAAGAACTTAATCATCATAAAGTCATTTGACTTGCAAATCATTTAATAAATCATCAATAACTTGAGAATTCTTGTCATGTCATTTTATCAAACACATGGTGGGTTCATGATACTTGTTCAAAATCATGCAATTCAAGAGTGAAATAAGATGAGTACACTCAATGCAAATTAGTCCACCAGCATGTAGTAAAACCCTTATGTAGGGTACCTTGAGATCCATCACAAAAACTCATAATAGTTCATGGTTTCATAGCTCAAAACATGAATAGTCTCAATGAACAAATCAATTCATGGAATAAGCTTGGAAATAAATAGTCATGCATAGTGAATCAACACTTCATAAAACCCCAACATAGTTTATATTCATAATCCATAATAAGACATACCCATAGATAATACAACTTGAAAACATGCAATCTTTATAAAAAAGACGGTTGGGCTCCATGGGTGAAAGGACCTAATAGATGAAACCCATATACCTTAAATCTTGAATTCCTTGAAATGAACTTGAAGTGGTTTTAGAGCTTGAAATGAATCCTTGAGTCCCAAGATTGAGTTTCAATCCTTATATTTGAATGAGAGAATTGATAGAGTCTTAGAGAGGTTTTAGAGAGGGTTTTGGTGAGTTATAGAGTTGAAAAATGGCTAAGGGTAATTTCACATTTAATTGGGCATAGGGCTATGACCCCAATGTCCTTGGCTGAAACGGAAAAACCAAAGAAAATAATACACTAGTCTATGCCCCTAGCGTGACGCAGACCAGATGCGAAGTGCAAAATACACTACTCTGCTGCCTTGACGCGTCGCGGCCAAGGTGTAGACAACTACTGGAATTCAAAAATTAGCAAAAAATATTTTTCACTACGGATCCTCTAAAATCTGACTTATACCAATCTTCCACTCAATTTTGCCCTCTGATCGACAATATGAAGTTGGATTTTTGAAATCACGCTTGGATTTTTGAAATATATGGAAATTATGATATGAGACATTCCGAAGCACATGTGGGGCATTTCAATATCTCCCCCTTGGGAAAATTCATCCCTGAATGTCAAAGAAACATGCGTAAGAGAGTAAATATGAAGATTTAAGCCCGACATGAATGTAATAAATGCATTAAAACATTATTTTCAAAAATCTTAACATGAATGTCAAAAATCACCATAAAGTTGTCCATAAACATGAATGCATGCAAAATGACATGAGAGGCTAACAATTAAGACTTGATATAATGTAGGGGACTTAAATTATTACCTTTGCCTTGAGTAAAGTTTAAGAGATATGGGTATTTCAGCTTCCCATGTGGCACTTTCTACTTGTTGATTCCTCCAAAGGATCTTGATGGAAGCTACATGTTTGTTTCTTAACCTCTTCACTTGTCTATCCAAAATCTCCTTCTGGACCTCCTTATAGGTAAAATTATCTTCTACAACACCCACAATCTCTAAGGGTACTATAGCACTTGGGTCACCCACAAAATTTCTTAACATGGACTTATGGAAGACCAAATGAACTATGTTCATCTCCATAGGCAACTCCAACTCATATGAAACCTTACCTGCTCTCCTCAAAACTCTATAAGGACCCACAAACCTTGGGCTCACTTTTGCTTTCTTAGTAAACCGGACCACACCCTTCATGGTTGAGACTTTCAAGTAAACTCAATCACCAACCTTAAACTCAAGATCTCTTCTCCACACATCGGAGTAGCACTTTTGTCTACTTTGGGCTTTTTTAATCTCTCCCTTATCAACCTCACCTTCTCCAAGGCCTCCATGACCAAATTAGAACCTAGCAAGCCCATCTTCCCCACTTCAACCCACCCAACTGGGGATCTACAATACCGACCATATAAAGATTCAAAGGGAACAATACCAATGCTTGAGTGCTAGCTATTGTTGTAAGTAAACTCAATAAGTGGAAGATGTTCATCCTAACTACCTTTAAACTCCAAAACACAAGCTCTAAGCAAATCCTTAAGAGTTAGGATAGTCCTCTCGGCTTGACCATCTGTTTGAGGATGAAAAGTTGTGCTAAGCTTAACCTTGGTACCAAGACTTCTTTGGAAGGACCTCCAAAAGTGAGAAGTGAATTGAACTCCACGATCCGAAATGATAGACAAGGGCACCCCATGCAATCTAACTAACTCATCAATATACAATTTAGCATAACCTTAAGCACCATAAGTAGTTTTGGTCGGTAGGAAATGAGTGACTTTATCATTCTGTCAACCACAACCAAAATAGAATCAAATGTACAACTTGGCATAATATTTGGCACCATAAGTGGTTTTGACCAGTAGAAATTGAGCTGACTTTGTCATTCTATTCACAACAACCCAAATAGTTAAACTATTTCCTAGTCTTAGGCAATCCAACCACAAAAAACATGTTGATCTCTTCCGACTTCTAAGTAGGAATTTTTATTTCTTGTGCTAGGCGATCCGACCTTTAATGTTCGGCTTTCACTTGATGGCAATTGTGACATCCGGATATGAACTTGGCAATATCCCTCTTCATACCATCCCACTAATACACTGCCCTCAAGTCTCTATATATCTTTGTAGAACCGGGGTGAATAGAATAGGATGAATTATGGGCCTCCTTCAAGATCAACTCCCTTAAGTCATCAACATTAGG
>DF357330.1:110915-121339 GCA_000787875.1 Solanum virginianum | reverse complement strand
AGCAAGTGCATTGCGAAGCTAACTCAAATGGATTTCATTTGACATTTAGTGGTCCACCCAGTTCCAAATGTGCCAAGATTTATGCTTGTTTAAAGTTGACCCTTGTATGAACCATCACCCAAAACTCAACTCTTAGAGAAGTGTTGGACTCATTAGGTACTAGGAGTCTCCCATGAACCTAATACACCTCAAATCTGACCATATGAAGCTTGAAACATGGATATATAAGAGGATAGAGTTACAAGGTGTCACACCTCCGTCTTCTTAGGATTCACAATTATGCCATCACCTGACACCACATGCCCTAGAAAAGCAACCTCTTTCAACCAAAATTCACACTTTTCATATTTAGCAAGCAACCTCTCATCCCTCAAGATTTGCACTATCACCCTCAAATGACTCACAAGCTCTTCTTCATTTCATAAAATACATCAATATACCATAAAAATACATCAATATACCATCCACAAGATTTCCAACACTACCCTCAAGTGGTTCACATGCTCTTCCTCACTTGAAGAATAAATCAATATATCATCAATAAAGACCACCACAAACATATCAAGGTAGGGTTTAAAAGCCCTATTCATGAGATCCATAAATATAGCCGGTGCATTAGTCAACCCAAATGCTATAACCACAAACTCAAATTGCCCATACCTAGTCCGACAAGCCATCTCGGGAATATCACACTCCCTTACCTTCACTTGTTGGTATTTGGACCGAAGATCAATATTCAAAAAGTGACTAGCCCCTTGTAGTTGATCAAAAAGGTCATCAATCCTTGGTAGAGGGTACTTGTTTTTTATGGTAACTCTATTAGGTTGCTGGTAATCAACGCATATTCTAAGGGAACCATCCTTCTTCTTCACAAATAACACCGGTGCACCCCAAGGTGACTTACTAAGCCTTATGAAATCCTTCTCCAACAAATCCATCAATTAATCCTTCAACTTCTTCAATTCCACCGTGACCACATGGTATGGGGGAATGAAAATGGGTTGTGTATTAAGAATGAGGTCTATACCAAAGTCTATTTTCCTTTTGGGAGGAACACCAGGAAGGTCATTAGGAAAGACATCAAGAAAGTCATTGACCACTGGAACTAACTCAATAGGAAGGACATTGGACTCAACATCCCTAACTCACAAGATAGTAAAGGCAACCCGTAGAAATCAACTTTTGGGCTTTAAGACAAGAAATGAATCTATCTTTAACCACCACATCACAACTTTTCCACTCATGGATGGGCTTATTAGGGAATTGGAATTTAATCCTACAGGTTCTACAATCAATGGAAGCATAATATGTATGTAGTCAATTTATCCCAAGAATGATATCAAAATACACTATATCTAATTCAACAAAATCACAAGGCAAGACTTTATGTAATATGAACATGAGACAATTTCTATAGACTCCTTTAGAAAAAAATGGACTCACCCACGGAGGTAGACACTTCATACGGTTCACACAACAATTCGGGACTCACATGAAGCTTTTTGGCAATAAAAGGAGTAATGAAAGAAAGAGTGGCACCCGCTCTATCAATACATACACATCAAAATAATTAAACTTTTAACATACCGGTGATGACATCGGGCACCTCTTCCACCCCTTTGCTTCCTTGAAGAGCATATAACCTATTTTGCCTTGGAGCACCCCCTTGTTGGCCTCCCTTTGCCCTTGGACCAGCATTAGCACCTTGGCCTTGAGGATGACCATCTCTACCTTTATTTTAAGCATGAGGATAATCAATAACCTTGTGACCCACTTCACCACAACCAAAACAAGCATTGGAATTTTTCAAAAATGGACCATCATGGTTTCTTCCATACTTTTGGCACTTAGGGTGGGTCATCTCACCATTACAACCTTGGAATATTAGGTTATCACTAACAAAAATATTGTTAGGAGCATTGGACGACCCTTGGGCTTGGTACTTATGGCCTAGAAGAAACCGTCCAACCTTGGAACCTTGGCTACCACCTTCAAAACGAGCCCTCTTGGACTCACCACTTTTTCTTTTTTCTTAGATTTTCCCCCTCTGGTTGCTCGGCATAGGTCATGAGCTGATACAAATCCATATCATTCACTATCGTGGCAATACGACACTTCTCATTAACCAAGTTGGACACTCTCGACACAAATTTGTTCATTCTAGCTCTAGGGTCGACCACCAAATGTGGAGCATACATGGTAAGCTCATTGAAATTGAGGACATACTCCCTCACTCTCATGGAACCTTGCTTAAAGTTCATAAACTCCATTACCTTAGCCTCTCTTAGCTCGATAGGAAAGAACCAGTTCAGGAATGCAACTTTGAACTCCTCCCAATGAATAACATTATCATCTATCCTATCCAATTTCCATTGGGTGAACTAAATTTGGGCCACACCCTTGAGTTAGTAGTCCGCTAAATCTACTTTATCCTCCGAATTGACCCCCATGATAGATAGCACCTTATACACCTCATTGATGAACTCTTGGGAGTCCTTTTTTGGCTTGGATCTATGGAACTCTGGTGGGTTCATTCTTGTGAAATCCCTCACCTTTGAGGCCGGAGTGGGTGCCTGAGGGGCTTAGGCCCCTTGGTTTATTTGGTTCGTCATAGCATGGGCCAACATTATGCTAGAATCTCAGAATTCTTCTTGGCCTACCCCTCTACCTTAAGGAGATTCTGGAGCGGGAGGAGGGGGGAGGGGGGCTGATTAGTCCTCGGCAGTACGGGCTCTCCTTAGTCTTCCCCTTGGAATTGACATAATATAAAAGGAAACAAGAGCATTCATTAGGGGAAAATCCTTATAGTTACACCTAAAACACGATATAGACCATTAAAAAGTGAAAAATTTCCTAAAATGCCTTCTAGCCTCCCATTCATAGTTGTGGCACGCTTCACAAGCATGAATAAGACACTAATCAATGGTATATTGGATTTTCGAGGACCATTAACAACCTAGTGCTCTGATACTAATTTTGTCATGACCTAAGCCTAGGGCCTAGACGTGACATGGCGAATGGGGAACCCGAAGGGATCCCAAACAAGCCTCTTAGCATATCAATCACATATCCTTGGTCGCAAAAGCAAAATAAACTTTTTAAGATATAATAAAAAGGGAAGAAAGGCTAAGGGAAGTCCTTAATAATCATGAAAGTATAAAAGAGTCAAGCTCATAGCATAAGTACATCATAATATCCAACAACACCTGTAACTTGGAATGGAGCGGGGGACAAGATACTTTTCTGGTTCACCGTTGTATTAACAAGTGTTCAACATAATAAAGTTACAAAATAGCAATAGTAATATAGATAGTGTCCTCGGACTTGAGGACTCACCAATGCTAATCTTTGAAATATCAAATTAGCCACGTAGAGGATGATCAAAAGGACTTTGGTCCCTACATGGTAATATCATGTAGGCATAGAGTATGCATTAGTATGTATGCTTGTAAATCACCCATCTTGCACGATATATATATCATACATATGTGGGAAGTTACCTTAACTGAAATAGACCAAGCAACTATAACTAGGCCTCTGACGCTTAACACCCTCTTAGTTCAGGTGGTTAGGCATGATACCCCTCGGCGAAGTGTGGTTTACTTGCCAAAGCAAACCTAACATGATAACATGAAATAGATGGATCCACTAGCATATCAAGGGTAATAAGCACAATCCTATGGTGGCACATAGTTTAGAGGCTAACAACTTTATATAAGGACCCCTTGAGTCGATCCCCTATCTTAACCCTCAATTGGTGCTAAGTCAAATCCCACAGAATACTTAAAATAATCATACTTAAATCATAACATGAATAGCTTGTAAGAACATGACTTAAGTAGCTCATAAACATACTTGACCTCTAGTAGTGAGCCTAACTTGAACATGAGAGTAGATCATAATCATACATGATCCCTTGCTTTAAATGAATGACTCCGAAGAGGTAAAAATCTTGAAATAGGGCTTAACTTGATACTTGTAAAATCATAGATACTTTTTATGAATTCAATACATACTTGAATACCCTTAATTATCATGAAGTCACTTGACTTGTAAATCATTTAATAAATCATGAATATCTTGAGATACCCATAGATAATACAACTTGAAAACATACAATTTTTATAAAAAGGAAGGTTGTGCTCCATGGGTGAAAGGACCCAATGGATGAAACGCCCATACCTTAAATCTTGAATTCCTTGAAATGATCTTGAACTGGTTTTAGAGCTTGAAATGAATCCTTGAGTCCCAAAATTGAGTTGAAATCCTTATATTTGAATAAGATAATTGATAGTCTTAGAGGGGTTTTATAGAGGCCTTTGGTGAGTTATAGAGTTGAAAAATAGCTAAGTATGGGTGATTTCATATTTAAGTGAGCATGGGGCTATGACCCCAATGCCCTTGGCCGAAACAGAAAAATCAAGGAAAATAATATACTATTTCGTGCCCTTAGTTTGACGTGGGCCAGACATAGAGTGCAAAATACACTTCTTCGCGCCCCTGGTGCATTTTTGCCAGTGCACGGACAACTACTGTAATTGAGAAATTAGCAAAAATTATTTTTTGCTATGGGTCTTCTAAAATCAGGGTTATACCCATCTCCCACTAAATTTTGCCTCCTAATCGAGAATATGAAGTTGGATTTTCAAAATCATGTATAAATTTTGAGATATATGGAAACTACGATTATGGGACATTTCAAATAACATGTGGGGCATTTCACACATGGCCTATTCATCATGTCATACTCAATAGTGGAAGAATAACTTAGCTGGATAGGTATCATATAATCAAAATATAACTCTATTGTGTCATAATATATATAGATGAAAATAAGTTTAGATACAAGTGACTCATCAAACCCTCTACTCAAATGTTTATGAAGCCTCTACTCAACAATCTTAAGTGGTACCATGATAGGCGATGGACACCTCAGTCAAATAAAGAAAGTATGCTAATCAACTCATAAAATAAAAGAGCACCTCCGGAGAGCAAAGTGGGCTCACCAACTCTAGAAGTATACTGATCCAGACCTTAACAATGTGCATGCTAAAACCCTCTATCATCTGTATCTGCATCATAAAATGATGCAGGTCCAAATGAATGTTAGCACGTGGAATATATTGGCATGTAAAATAGGTCAAAGAAAAGTAAAGCTCGATTCACTCACCTCGACTCAACAACTCATGCTCAAATTAGTTTATACAAGTATAGAGTAAATCATGCTTTTAAAATTAAGCTCAGTAAAATAGACTTAGTAGTTATAAACTCATTTTGAAAATGTCATGATCAATCAAGGTTTTTCTTAGGAGTTTCTCTTAAATGACATCCTTATTCCACCACATTTAATTAGGTGATGCACAATAAATCAGCATCGTTTCCATACCTGCCCTTAACTTGCCATGAGAGAGGGTGATCAAGTCTCTCTTGGATCCAGAATAAGTGTCCACATGCGGGTCAAGAGTCGCCAAACTCGCCGTAATGACTATCCTATGCTCGAAACATAGTTTTGTGGGTTAAAGTAGAAGTATACTCTCTCCCTGCTTAGTGTTTAATACTCATCCCAAGACTAAAATATGCTCAACTCATCATTATCAACTCGACAATCAACTCATCAGTTATCTCTTCAATCATCTCAAAAACTCAACCCTCTTTAGGGTACCTCATCTCAACTCATCTCAATTAATAAATAATTAAATTAATCAATTTAACAAATCAACTCGACTCAGACTCAAACGATCATTTAGACTAACTCAAATGGACTCATCATATAGTGTATGCTAGATAGTCCTGTGTAATAATATATATGACTTAAATACAACATGCTTCTCATGCTTAATCATACTTAAATTTACTCAACTCAACATACTCAATTTACTCAACTCAACATGCTCAATTTCTGCATAAGGTTTCCATAAAGACATATAATTTAGGGTTCATGCTATCGAGGATGAAAACACATATACCAATCTTATATTAGAATACCCATGCAATGTAAAAAATTACCTCATGTAGTATAATAAGACCTCAAGATAGATACAAGAATTTCAGTATTAAAATAGTAAAGTATCTCAAAATCTCAACTCTTTTCCCCAAAATATTGACTCAAGAAGATATAGCAGCGTGTGAAGGAAAGATTTCACACTTTGGCAAGTCTTACATACATGAAATTGAAGAATAATCGATCCTCAACCAAGCTTTTCTCTTAGATAGAAAACCCTAGCTTCTCCCTCTTCTTCTTATTGCTCGCAAGAAAACCCTCATGATGGAATGAGTGATGAATAATCTTAGGGTTTATTTCTATGCCTTTAAACAAGCCAAAAATACATGGGGTTTAATAAGATAAAAGCTTGGAATGAACAAAAGTATCTTTCAGTAGAACTATTGACATGGCCCACGAGACCCCGTATACGACTCGTAGACCCTCCTACGATTCGTAACTACTCCTCATAGGTGAGGAGTCTGAAAATCCAGGATCTTTGGAAGTTGATATAATGCCCTAGATTACGAGTCATTATCCACTATATGAGTCATAACTGACCGCTCATGACTGCAAGGGCCTTGAAACATGAAACACTAGAACTTAGTATGAAACCTCATCTTATGAGTTGTAGTGCTCTGTACAAGTCGTAAACTCCTTTCATAGATATGGTGATCTAAAAATAGAAACATTAGAATCTAATACAAAACCTAATGTATGAGCCATAAACCTCTTTATGACCCATAAACCCTTCTCGTAGCTTGGTTACACCATTTTCCTCAGTCATGTCCCCAATAATCCTCCTCACATACTCATCTATATCAGATATGTGGACTAATCAAAATATAACTCTATTGTGTCATAATCTACTCATCTATATCAGATATGTGGACTTTAAAGGGGTATTACCCTTGTACTAGAGGGTAAGGAATATAGCATTGGTCATAACCCCTTCTTGTAGGTAGTAGATAGTACATAGTACTAAGTCGTACATAAGGGTGAGGCATACGACATGGTTCATGACCCCTTCATGTAGGCATTAGGTAATGCATATTAATAAGTCATACATGAGGGTGATGCATACAACATGGTTCATGACCCCCTCATGTAGACATTTACCTTGTACTAGAGGGTGAGGCATACAACATGGTTCATGACCCCTTCTAGTAGGCTTCACAGTTCTCATGAGAACAAAACATAGAATAAGAGCTCAATAATTCACTTTATGTTTGGGAGCTCATAAATTACTAGAGAAGTACTTGTCTTGCAAATCATGTAATACCTATTCATCAACATAGGATTCATAATCATGTTACTTACTCAAACATAGTGGGTATGCATACTAATGGTTAAAATCATGCAATTTAGGAATATATGACAAGAAGGAGTAAAATCAATTTAATTTGAAGTCATTTAAATCAATCCACTAATATAGTAGTAAAACCCTTATTTGGGTGTCATGAAATCTATCTTTGAAATTCACCATCATACATATTCTCATAATTCATGTCATGTATAGCCTCAATAATCATAAACCATCTCATGCAAATAGCTTCAATAGATACTCTTGAATACTTAATCAATACTTGAAGAATCTAATCTCAAATTATGTTTAATATGCATAATAGAGTTTACGCATAAAATATCCAACATTAAAATTATGAAATTTGATAAAAAGGAAAGGTTTGGCTTCATAGGTGGAAGGAACCCATGAATGAAACCCTTATATCTTAAACCTTGAGATTTCTTGAAATTTTATTGAGGAAGACTTGAGGTTTGTGTTGGGTTCTTGAATTCCAAAACTTGCTCTTAAAATTCTTGAATTTGAATGGGGGATTTGATAATGTTTTGGAGATGCTTTGAGAGGGTTTTGTGAGTTATAGAGTCAAAAAAATGGGTAAGTATGGGGGATTTCATTCGTAAATGGGCATTGTTTTACTACCCAAATGCCTTTGGACAAAGTAGGAAAAAGAGGAAAAAATTACATTGGTCCATGCCCTAGGCGCGATGCGGATCAGTTGCATACTTCAAGATATAGTGTGTTACACCCTGGGTGTGCATGCACACTATTTTTGATTTCCATTACCAAAATTATTTTTTGCTATAAGTCTTCTAAAATTCGGGGGCTACCCTTTTCCCACACAATTTTTCCACCTGAGCAAGCTTGTAAAGTCAGATTTTTAAATCATACATGGTTTTTGAGATATTCGAGAAATACACTTATAAGATATTTTGAAGCACATGAGGATTATTACATGATTGATGAGATCAGGAGTGTCTCTATGAGACTGATTGAATGATGAGTGCCTCTATGAGGCTGATTAAGATAGTTTGGTTGGGATGGATTATCTTATGAGCATTGAGTCTTGGGGGGAGTATCGAGCACCGAAAGAGTAAGAGTTAGTCTAACTTACACTCGTCAAACTATATAGCCAAGAATAGGTGAGGATTAGGACCATCACACCACATTATGTTGAGGTTCCCTCTGATTAGATTGCCTGAAACAATAGAGGACTTGTGGATTGCTATCTCCATTTTAAACTTATTGATTATGGTTTCGATTCATTCTCCATCTGGAAAGTATGAAATGACTGTGGCAATATCAGTGTGATTGTTGTACAACCACTGGCTCATAAGTTATTATTATCAGATAAGAGAAACTCCCAAAAAGTCCTTGACTTGATTACTCTAAGTCGAGATGAGAGGAGATGTGATGAGTTAAGTTAAGTTCTATTGAGTTCAGTCTGATTTGATTAAAGAGGTCTGATTAGTTGATGGGTCATTTGTCTACTCTTTATTCTTGCTTTATATAGACATTTGACATTTTGATTTGTTATTATTCTGAGTTGATTGATGTTTCATATTATTCTACCTTTTTCAGTTTCACTCAACCATTTTACATACCGTACATTCCACGTACTGATGCCACTCAACACTTCATTATTTTATGATGCAGATAAAGGGATTAGAGATCATCAACAAGTGGATCACTGAGGATCTAGGACGTTAAGCTTATTGGTGAGCCTCTCCTACCTTGATTGTAGAGTTAGACTTAATAGCTTATTTTTTATTTGAGGTGGTCATAGATCGGTCATTGGTACCACTTTATAGTGATAGAGGCTTCATAGATTAGAGTCGAATGTTGATTGATAAGATTGGTGGAGCTAGTTCTTTCTACTAGCCTTTCACTTATTATATGATTTTGGGATTAGATAGATGTGCCAATTTACCTTCTTATGTCTTCCGCTGCTTAGTAGAGTTTATTGGTTTAATGATTATGATGAGGCCAAGTGGATCATTTGGGGTCTAGTAATAGTCTTTGGGTGTCGGCCATGTCTTGGGTACCCCTCTAGGGGCGTGACACTCGGTCAATTAAAAAGTAACTTTTCCTTTATTCTATAAATAGATAAAGGGTATAACACACACACACAGAGTAACATAAAATTATCACTTCAAAAGCACCTAATAAAATTAAACTGATACAAAGAGTAACATAAAATTATCGATCCCCTTTTAAGTAATCATATACATCTTTATAGCAAAAGCTAATTAAGTGTGTGGGAAACATATATTAAGAACAAAAAATAAAGAATCTAATTTGGTTCTTTATAAACATAAAAAATTCATTTACTAACTTGTAAAATCACATAAGTACAGAAATAATGGTATTGTAACACCCCCTAACTCTTCCCACCTGATATGGAGTGGAAGTGCGAGAGGTGCTGAGAAAAATCTGAGAAAAGCTGTAGAAGTAGGTCTACGAAAGAAATTATGACTCATACAGGGGTTTACGACTCGTAGAATGAGTATTAAGGAATATTTAGAATGATATGAGGGTGAAAACTGGCTAGGTAGAGGTATATTCACGTTTGGGGACACTTAGGCCCAAGACTTAAAAGCCTTGGACTGCAAGAAAAATAACTGGGAAGAATTTACACAGGTCTGCATCTAGTCCGCAACGCAGACATATTGCGGTGGACAGAAATACACTGGTTCATAATAGTTGCACATCATGGCACTGTCATGGATCAGTTTGGGAAATCAAAATTTTGGAAATTTGAAATTGCTATTCATTTGCTCTAAAATTGGGATTAGACCCTCTTACCCCTAATTTTGACCCCCTGAAGAAGAATATGAAGTTGGATTTTCGATATCATGCACAGATTTTGAGATATATGGAAATTACAATTCTAGGCACTTTCGAGGCACATTTTTGGGTACCTTCTTTTTTAGGGTGTGGGGGGGTTCATTTCACTTACACTAACGTGAGGAGAAGAGACTTCGAGTTTGAGGTAGATGATTAGGTGTACCTGAAGGTGTCACCCATGAAGGGTGTCATGAGGTTCAGTAAGAAGGGAAAGTTGAGTCCATGCTATATCGAACCCTATCTGATCATAAGGAGGATTGTAAAGGTCATTTATGAGTTAGACTTGCCTTCCGAGCT
>DF357330.1:93314-110853 GCA_000787875.1 Solanum virginianum | reverse complement strand
AGTTTACTTTACAAATGGGTTTGCTAGATGGGATCCATTCGATATTTCATGTTTCAATGTTGAAGAAGTGTTTGGCAGATCCTACTTTGGCAATCCATATTGAGAATACTAGGGTAAAGGATAGACTATCTTACGATGCAATTCTTGTCCAAATCCTTGATCGACAAGTCTGCAAGCTGAGAAATAAAGAGATAGCCTCCGTCAAAGTTCTACGGAGGAACCAATTTGTGGAGGAAGCTATATGGGAAGCTGTGGAAGCTATGAAGATCAAATACCTGCACCTATTCATGCCAATTAATGATGATATCGAAGGTAATGTCCCTATCCTTAATGTAATTGGAATTTCCATTTTCAAATTGATATGTCGATCCTAATTATTGAGTCTAGATAGAGATGTAGGAAGTGATGGATAGTCGAGAGTTCGAGAGTTCACGAGTGAGGAGTGAGATGATTTTTGAGTCTACTCGTGCCTTTATTCTACCTTTACTCATCATTAGAGGACGAATGATCTCAAAGGGGAGATAATGTAACATCCTTTGAAATAACCAAATGGGTCCTAGAACATAATCGTGTGCATATGCGCCTTCCAAAGATCCAGTAGGAAATTCGAGACCAGATCTGCGATCAGCGCAAAAACTTGAGTGGGGAAATTTCCTCAACCCAATTTTAGAGAAATCGAGTTGAAAAATAATTTTCACTAATTAATTCATAAATAGTGTCTGTGACACCTCGTAACTCTATGCTCTTATGTATCCATGTTTCAAACCTCATTTAGTTAAGTTTGGGGTATATTAGGTCTATGGGGGACTCCTAGTACCTAACGAGTCCAAGACTTCTCTAAGAGTTGTGTTTTGGGTAATAGTTCATGCAAGGGTCAACAAGACTTCTCTAAGAGTTGAGTTTTGGGTGAAGGTTCATGCAAGGGTCAACAAGACTTCCCTAAGAGTTGAGTTTTGGGTGATGGTTCATGCAAGGGTCAAATTTAAACAAGTATAACTCTTGGAAACTTTGGAGCTGGGTAGCCCACGACATGTCAAATGAAAGCCCTTTGAGTTAGCTTAAGAAGGCACTTAGTTTCACCTCATTCCAATGTCGGATGAAAAAAGTTATTACTATTTTCTTGAGATCCTCCCATGCAGTGAAGCCCCATGGGTGCCCATACGGGCAATGTGGCCTTGTACGGGTCGTGGGAAATGTTTAGGACTAGAAAATGGCGTGGTTAGGCTAAGTCTTGGTCCATGACTAGTGGCACAGGTCATGTGACTCACCACTGGTCATGACAAGGGGCGTGGAGGTGTTTTAGGAGGCTTGGCTAGGCGTGAGTGGCATTGGAAGCTAAGGCATGGGTCACGACTGCCTGGTACAGCTCATGTGAAGGGGTACGAACTGTGGTACCAGGGAGTCTGCTGGCCTATAGCATTTTGTTGTCTAAGTAAGGTGGGACGGACTAGTAAATGGTCCGTGTAACACTACACGGTTCGTGAAAGTATCCATCAAGGTGACGTCGACGCTAACTTTTTCTCAAGTGTTCCAATTCCATTTTTCATTCTAAGTCTTGTCTCAGTGGCACTTTATATGACCCATAGAGTGCCACACGGCCAGTGAACTCTCCAGTGAGATGACACTTTTCCAATTTTTCCATCCGTTCACTAATGGCATTTTTCATAAATTGTAATTATTCTATTGATCTTTTTGGACTTCCAATGTTATCTTAACCTTTCTAAAAGACCTAAATAATATTCCAAAGGATCAAACTCATTACTCTTATCTCAACTACACTCTCAACTCTCTCAAAAGCCTCCATCAAGCCCCAATTCAATTTCAAGAACTGTTTTGTCATGTTTTAAGCTATAAATCTTGGGTCTATTGTAAGACTTAATGAGGGGTTTTGATGTGTATTACTTAAGGGTGTTGCAAGGTATTGATTGAAGGTTTTATAATGAATTTACTTGCATGATTTCATCTCTAAATTGCATGGTCTTATACTACCATTTCAAATTCGCCAAGTGTGTGAGAAAATGTTTAATTATGGTTTCTTAAGGAATTGAAGGTTCAATGCATATCATATGAGATGAACGAGGTTATGATGATTATATGATGATGAAATGAGGATTGAAATATAATAGTTTGATGAGCTAGTTCTATGAAATGCTTAATTCGAAGAGGGACAGGCTCCCGTAAGGAAGGCCACTTAATCCAAAGAGCGACGGGCTCCCATAAGGAAGCCCACTTAATCCAAAAAGGGATGGTCTCCCATAAGGAAGGACACTTAATCTGAAAAGGGATGGGCTCCCGTAAGGAAGGTCACTTAATCTGAAAAGGGACGGGCTTCCGTAAGGAGGGTCACTTACTCCGAAAAGGGATTGGCTCCAGTAAGGAAGGTCACTTAGTCCGAAAGATGACAGACTCCCATAAGGAAGGTGTCTCCAAAAGGTCTTATGTTATGTCAGTTGAGGCATCTTGACACATTTATATTATGATCTATGTAAGATGAATAATTTGAAAAGCATGACTTACTTAAGAGTTGGTTATACATGTCATATTGTTATTATGCTATCTATTGATTATTATTATGCATTTTGATGATGATGCCTATCTCTTGTTGCATTGCATCTCACATACTTAGTACATTTAAATGTACTAACTTATGCTATGTGCCTACATGATGTTATCATATAGGAATCGGAGCTCCATTTGGTCATCATCCTCCTCCACGTGGCTAGTGGTATCTATTCATGCTAGTTGGTGAGTCCTCATGTGTAAGGGTCATATTTATATTCTTAAGTTATGTATTAAAGACTATCCTTCTTTTTTATATATTTTTACTATAAGGGTGAGCCAATTGCTTGTCTTGGCCCCCGTTAAGTGCTATGTTAGAGGTGTTGTTGGGCAAGTTATGTATTATACTTTAGCTTTGACTTACTTATGATATTCAAGCTATTTAAATATTAGTCTCTCCTATAGTCCAAATACCCCTTATTTATGTTTCTTACATTATTTTGCATTGCTTCCGCAACCAAGGATGTGAAATGATATGCTATGAGGCTTGTTTGGGGTTCCTTCCAGTTCCTTATTTGTCAGTCACATCTAGGCCCTAGGCTGGGATCGTGACAAAGATAGTATCAGAGCACTAGATTGATAGATCCTCAGAGTCCAACATACTGCGTTGATTAGAGTCCTAATCATGGCTGTGAAGTGCACCACGACTATGAATAGGAGGCTATGAGGTATTTTAGGAAATATTTCCCTTCTTCATGTTCTAAGTTGTGCTATAGAGTTGAGTTAAGTTTTTTCCTCCTAACGATTGTTCTTTGCTCTTCTAGTTGATCATTCCGCTTCAAAGGGGAAGGCGAAGGAAGGTAAGTTGAAGGTTTTGATTTTGATGGATCCGAGTTTTATTATTTATTTTGTTATTCTTTTTGTTGCTAGTGGGCTTCTTGTGTATCCCGAGTTATGATTTGAACCTTTCATGTCTATCGCTTGGTTGAGTATATGGTTGCTAGAAAGTCTATAAGTGTTGATCCATGTTCATCTTACATTAGGTTTTGCCTTTATGACTTGTTGGAGTTGGTGTGTTGGCTTGTGGTGTTATACTTGGGATGGAAAAGTTGCATGCAGGTTGTGTCTTCATGGAGATTGGTTAATTTATGCATTGGCTATGTGTTTGGGTTTCAAGAATAGGGTCTTAAAACCCTACTTTGGTATGTTTGTGGTGGTTTCTTGTGATGAGGTATTGATTTATTTAGAGATTGTGGATCATTTAGTGGGGAATTGGTTGCTAAATATGATAAGTTTGCTTTGTGGATAACAAGAAGGTGGTTAGAATTCTTTAAGGATTATGATATGAATGTGCTTTAGTTTTTCTTTCGGTAAGGCTAGCGTTGTGGTTGGTGCCCTAAGTAAGGTGCCTATGGGTAGCTTATCATATATAGATAAAGGTGGCAAAGAGGAGACTAGTGGGTCCATCCATTAGCTAGGTTGGAAGTAGGTTGAGGGAAGTTGGGATGGTAGTATAGTGTCCTTGGTGATTCCGGGTCTTCTTGGGTTAGGAAGTCTACTTTAAGCAAGGCCTTGATTCTATCTTATTAGAGTTGGAAGTTTTGGGTGAGACTTTATGCTTCTAGGTGGATGTGATTTATTTGTGACTCTAGTGTCATAGAACTCTTTGAAGTTGTGGGTGAGGGGAGGATAAGTTGGCTTGAAAGGAGGTCCTGGTAGAGGTGTTGGATGGATGAGTGGAGAGGTTGATTAATGGGTATGTGGTGTTCATTAAGGCCTTTTGGAAGAGTCATTTATTGGTGTGTGTTTCTCGGGGAGCTGGTATGGGCATGGAGAAGCAATACTCGTATCTCTTTCATTCTATTCAAGCTTATGATGACATGTCAAGTCCTTTTTATGATTCCAAGTCTCAAGTATTGACCGTTATGTCATTGCATGCATTCATGTTCATGTTAATAAGATTATGAGAAGTTTCAATGTGCATCTTAAACTTTCCTTGGAAATCATATTTATGTGCAATATGGCATTCATGTTTGGGCTAAGTCTTCATGACTACTTTCCTTATGTACGTTTCTTTGACATTCAGGGACAAATGTTCCCAAGGGGGAGATATTATGACACCTCATAACTCTATACTCTTATGTATCTGTGTTTCAAGCCTCATTTTGTCAGTTTTGGGGTGTATTAGGTCCATGGGAGACTCCTAGTACCTAATGAGTCCAAGACTTCTCTAAGAGTTGAGTTTTGGGTGATGGTTCATGTAAGGGTCAACTTTAAACAAGCATAACTCTTGACACATTTGGAATTAGGTGGCCTACTACATGTCACATGAAATCCCTTTTAGTTAGCTTCACAATGCACTTGGTTTCACCTTATTTTGATGTCGGATGAAGGAGTTATGACCATTTTTGTGAGACCCTCCCATGCAGTAAAGCCCCAGGGGCACCCATACGGGCAGTGTGGCCTTGTACGGGTCGTGGGAAATGTTTAGGGCTGGAAAATGGCTTGGTGAGGCTAAGTCTTGGTCCACAAGAAGTGGCATGGGTCGTGTGACTCACCACTGGTCGTGAGGAGGGGCGTGGAAGTATTTTAGGAGGCTTGGCTAGGCGTGGGTGGCATTGGAAACTAAGGCATGGGCTACGACTGCCTTATACAGCTCATGTAAAGGGGTATCGGCAATGGCACCTGGGAGTGTGCTGGCCTGTAACATTTTCTTGTGTAAGAAAGGTGGGACGGACTAGTAAACGGTCCGTGTAACACTATACGGTCCGTGAAAGTGGCCGTCAAAGTGATGTGGAAGCTAACTTTTTCTCAAGTGTACCAATTCCATTTTTCTGTCTAAGTTTTTTCTCATGGGCACTCCCCATGACCAATGGAGTGCCACATGGCCAGTGAAGTTTCTAGTGAGACTACAATTTGCCAATTTTTCCATCCGTTCACTAATGGCATTTTTCATAATTTTTATTATTCTATTGACCTTTTTAGACTTCCAATGCTATCTTAACCTTTTAAAAGACCTAAATAATATTCCAAAGGATCAAACTCATTACTCTTATGTCTATGAACTATGTTAAAACTATGTAAAGTTGTGACTGTTTTGTCATGTTTTAAGCTATAAATCTTGGGTCTATTGTAAGATTTAATGAGGGGTTTTAATGTATATTGCTTGAGGATATTGCGAGGTATTGATTTATGGTTTTACAATGGATTTACTTGCATGATTCCATCTCTAAATTGCATTTTACACCCGCTAAGTGTTTAATAAAATGTTTGATTATGGCTTTTGAGGAATTGAAGGTCCAATGCATGTCTTATGAGCTGAATGATGTTATGGTGATTATATGATGATGAAATGATGATTGACATGTAATGGTTTGATGACCTAGTTCTATGAAATGCTTAATCGGAAAAGGGATGGGCTCCCGGAAGGAAGGCCACTTAGTCCGAAGAGAGACGGGCTCCCGTAAGGAAGGCCACTTAATCCAAAAAAGGGATGGGCACCCGTAAGAAAGACCACTTAATCTGAAAAGGGACGGGCTCCCGTAAGGAAGGCCACTTAATCCAAAAAAGGGATGGGCACCCGTAAGAAAGACCACTTAATCTGAAAAGGGACGGGCTCCCGTAAGGAAGGTCACTTAATCTAAAAAGGGACGGACTCCCCTAAGGAAGGTCATTTAATTTAAAAAGGGATGGGCTCCTGTAAGGAGGGTTACTTAATCCGAAAAGGGATAGGCTCCCGTAAGGAAGGTCACTTAATCTAAAAAGGGTCGGTCTCCCCTAAGGAAGGTCATTTAATTTAAAAAGGGATGGGCTCCTGTAAGGAGGGTTACTTAATCCGAAAAGGGATAGGCTCCCGTAAGGAAGGTCACTTAGTCCGAAAGGGGGCGGGCTCCCATAAGGAAGGTGGCTCCAAAAGGTCTTATGTTATGTCGGTTGAGGCTTCTTTACACATTTATATTATGATCTTTGTAAGATGAACAATTTGCAAAGTATGACTTACTTAAAAGTTGGTATATACATGTCATATTGTTATTATGCTATTTATTGGTTATTATTATGCATTTTGATTATGATGTCTATCTCTTATTGCATTGTATCCCATATACTTAGTACATTCAAACGTACTAACACATACTCTGTGCCTATATGATGTTACCATGTAGGAACCAGAGCTCCATTTGGTCATCATCATCCTCCACGTGGCTAGTGGTATTCACTCACGCTAGTTGGTGAGTCCTTATGTGCGAGGACCATATCTATGTTCTTAAGCTATATATTAAATACTATCCTTCTTTTTGGTATACTTTTACTATGAGGGTGAGCCTAGTTGCTTGTCTTGGCCCGCATTAAGTCCTATGTTAGAGGTGTTGTTGGGCAAGTTATGTATTATGCTTGAGCTTTGACTTACTTATGATATTCAAGCTATATAAATATGAGTCTCTACCATAGTCCCAATACCCTTTATTTATGTTTCTTACGTTGTTTTGCATTGCTTTCGCAACCAAGGGTGTGTAATGATATGCTATGAGGCTTTTTTGGGGTTTCTTCGGGTTCCCCATTTGCGGGTCATGTCTAGGCCCTAGGCTTGGGTCATGACAGTGTCAGTCCATGCCCCTGGCATGATGCATATAGGGTGTGGAGTGACACTTATAATTATTTTATAAAATTTGATGGGAAGTTTAAAATGCATTTGGAAAAAATTTGGAGGAAAATACATATGTCTGCGCCCTTGACGCGTCGCGGACCAGCGCATTTTTAGTGATGTTTCTTCATTTAATTTTGGGAAGGGTATTTTGGGTATTCCCAACCTATTTTTAAGTCCCTAAATGTGTTTTAAGCCTATTATTCATACGAAGGGTTTTAAAAAGTTATTATCTTCTTGTTCTAAGTGCATAAGTTCTGAGAGAGGAAGAAGAAAGAGCTTGAGGGTTCCAAAGTTCGAGTCCAATTCCTTGAAGAGGCTTACTAATTTTTTATTCCAGGTATGTAAAGGCTACCCAGAACATGGCACTGGTCTCCTATGTGCCCCATGATTGAATTAGGTTGAATAGTTGATTGTGATAGGTCTTTGTCTATGAATTCTTGAATTTTATCTTGAAAACTATCTTTAATTTCCATATATTTTCTTAAATTGATGATCATCATAACTTGAATTAGCTATTTTAGTGAAATATTAAATGATTATGTGTATACAATACATGATTTCCTTAACTAAAGACTTTAAGAATGAACTTAGGGGTAATGTCTAGAGACTTAACCATTTGGGTGTGTTGTTTGCTATGGTCTGGGTCTTGAGATGAATGTGTTGATGACCGAAGTTGATGAGATTAGTATCCTTAGAGTCTAAAGGAGATATAAATTAAGTTTGAAAGAATTATCCTACTCTTTGAGTTGATAGACGATGAGATAAGTTGAGGTTTCTTGCCCGACGGGGCTAGGTGATGGAAATTCTTGATTGATTGACAGTTTATGAGCAAGTCAAGTCATGGGAGGAGTATCAAGCATCAAATTGGTTAAGAGTGAGTCCTGCTCGCACTCATTAACTACATGGCTAGGATAGAAGAGGATTGGACCATGAAAGCGGATGTTTCCTTTGTCCCAAGAGAGGACTTGACAGACTTATGGATCCACCGATAGACTCTTTCTTTAACCTAGAAAAGTACTGGATGGATGTAGCAATGATATCTCTTCATTTTACCATCACCGGCTTATTGGTGGTAGTTGTCGATTAGAGAAACTCCCAGATAGATTTCGTGATGATGGTACTCTGATGTTGATGTGATAGTATGAGTCTTGATTGGTGGTGATGTGATAGTGTCTTATTTCTTATCCTAAGTTGGGATTGAGTAACTGATGAGCTGATTTTCTATTATATTGTCTTGCATATACTGTTTACTTTTGCCCATTTTACATATAATAAATTCCACGTACTAACGCCTCTTTGGCGCTGCATTGTTTCTTGAGGCAGATTTAGTAGACTTCAGCAGGCAAATCGTTGAGGTTCCCAGGCTTCCAGCCAGAGACTTAGTGAATCCTCCCCTGTATTTGGAGAATGATTCTTTCTTTTACTTGTTTGAGTTATTTTCTTTTTAGTTGTGGTAGCCATGGCCTTTCATGGTACCTTCTTAGACAGTAGTTATAGAGGCTTCACAGACATAGATATATGATAATTAATGTTGGGATTCTTTTCCCCATTCTCTATTTTTTTAAACTACATCCTTTTGTTAATCTTGTCCCATGTGATAGACAAAATTGATGAGTCTTGTAGCCCACTAATAGCTTAGTTTATTCTTTAATATCTTCCACTAATGAACGGATTGTAAAGGTTATTTATGAGTTAGACTTGCCTTCTGAGCTAGATGGGATCCAATTCCAATGTTAAATTAGTCCAACTCAAGCCTCCGGGCGCTCCACGTCTACAATTATATCCAAAAGCTCTGAGCTAGATGGGATCCATTCGATATTTCATGTTTCGATGTTGAAGAGGTGTTTGGCAGATCCTGCTTTGGTAATCCGTATTGGGAATACTAGATTAAAGGATAGACTATCTTACGATGCAATTCTTGTCCAAATCCTTGATCGATAAGTCTGCAAGCTGAGAAATAAAGAGATAGCCTCCGTCAAAGTTCTACGGAGGAACCAATTTGTGGAGGAAGCTACATGGTAAGCTGAGGAAGCTATGAAAATCAAATACCTGCACCTATTCATGCCAATTGATAATGATGTCGAAGGTAATGTCCCTATCCTTAATGTAATTGGAATTTCCATTTTCAAATTGATATGTCGATCCTAATTGTTGAGTCTAGATAAAGATGTAGGAAATGATGGATAGTCAAGAGTTCATGAGTGAGGAGTGAGATGATTTTTGAGTCTACTCGTGCCTTTATTCTACCTTTACTCATCATTAGAGGATGAATGATCTCAAAGGGGAGATAATGTAACATCCTTTGAAATTACCAAATGCGTCCTAGAACATAATCGTGCGCATATGCGCCTTCCAAAGCTTCAATGGGAAATTCGAGACCAGATCTGCGATCAACGCAAAAACTTGAGTGGGGAAATTGCCTCAACTCAATTTTAGAGAAATCGAGTTGAAAAATAATTTTCACTAATTAATTCATAAATAGTGTCTGTGACACCCCGTAACTCTATGCTCTTATGTATCCATGTTTCAAACCTCATTTAGTCAAGTTTGGGGTGTATTAGGTCCATGGGGGACTCCTAGCACCTAACGAGTCCAAGACTTCTCTAAGAGTTACGTTTTGGGTGATGGTTCATGCAAGGGTCAACAAAACTTCTCTAAGAGTTGAGTTTTGGGTGAAGGTTCATGCAAGGGTCAACAAGACTTCCCTAAGAGTTGAGTTTTGGGTGATGGTTCATGGAAGGGTCAAATTTAAACAAGTATAACTCTTGGAAAATTTTGGGCTGGGTGGCCCACGATATGTCAAGTGAAAGCCCTTTGAGTTAGCTTCGGAAGGCACTTGGTTTCACCTCATTCCGATGTCAGATGAAGGAGTTATTACTATTTTCTTGAGACCCTCCAACGCAGTGAAGCCCCATGGGTACCCATACGGGCAGTGTGGCCTTGTACGGGTCGTGGGAAATGTTTAGGACTGGAAAATGGCATGGTTAGGCTAAGCCTTGGTCCATGACTAGTGGTATAGGTCATGTGACTCACCACTGGTTGTGAGAAGGGGCGTGGAGGTGTTTTAGGAGGCTTGGCTAGGCGTGAGTGGCATTGGATGCTAAGGCATGGGTCACGACTGCCTGGTACAATTCATGTGAAGGGGTATGAACCGTGGCACCTGGGAGTCTACTGGCCTGTAGCATTTTCTTGTCTAAGTAAGGTGGGATGGACTAGTAAATGGTCCGTGTAACACTACACGGTCCATGAAAGTGGCCGTCAAAGTGACCTCGACGCTAACTTTTTCTCAAGTGTTCCAATTCCATTTTTCATTCAAAGTCTTCTCTCACGGGCACTCCATATGACCTATGGAATGCCACACGGCCAGTGAACTCTCCAGTGAGATGACACTTTTCCAATTTTTCCATCCGTTCACTAATGGCGTTTTTCATAAATTTTAATTATTCTATTGACCTTTTTATACTTCCAATGTTATCTTAACCTTTCTAAAAGACCTAAACAATATTCCAAAGGATCAAACTCATTACTCTCATCTCAGATACACTCTCAATTCCCTCAAAAGCCTCCATCAAGCACCAATTCATGTTTTGAGCTATAAATCTTGGGTCTATTGTAAGACTTAATGAGTGGTTTTGATGTATATTGCTTAAAGGTGTTGCAAGGTATTGATAGAAGGTTTTATAATGAATTTACTTGCATGATTTCATCTCTAAATTGCATGGTCTTATACTACCATTTCAAATCCGCCAAGTGTTTGATAAAATGTCTGATTATGAATTTTTAAGGAATTGAAGGTTTAATGTATATCATATGAGATGAATGATGTTATGATGATTATGTGATGATGAAATGAGGATTGAAATATAATGGTTTGATGAGCTAGTTCTATGAAATGCTTAATTCGAAGAGGGACAGGCTCTCGTAAGGAAGGCCACTTAATCCAAAGAGGGATGGGCTCCCGTAAGGAAAGCCACTTAATCTAAAAGGAGATGGGCTCCTATAAGGAAGGCCATTTAATCTGAAAAGGTACGGGCTCCCGTAAGAAAGGTCACTTAATCTGAAAAGGGACGGGCTTCCGTAAGGAGGGTCACTTACTCCGAAAAGGGATGGGCTCCCGTAAGGAAGGTCACTTAGTCTGAAAGGGGACGGACTCCTATAAGGAAGGTGGCTCCAAAAGGTCTTATGTTATGTCAGTTGAGGCATCTTGACACATTTATATTATGATCTATGTAAGATAAATGATTTGAAAAACATGACTTACTTAAGAGTTGGTTATACATGTCATATTGTTATTATGCTATCTATTGATTATTATTATGTATTTTGATTATGATACCTATCTCTTGTTGCATTGTATCTCACATACTTAGTACATTTAAATGTACTAACGCATACTCTTGCCTACATGATATCACCATGTAGGAATCGGTGCCCAAGTTGATCCGCCTCCACTATGTATTAAAGACTATCCTTCTTTTTTATATACTTTTACTATAAGGGTGAGCCAGTTGCTTGACTTGGCCCCCATTAAGTGCTATGTTGGAGGTGTTGTTGGGCAAGTTATGTATTATACTTGAGCTTTGACTTACTTATAATATTCAAGCTATTTAAATATTAGTCTCTCCTATAGTCCAAATACCCCTTATTTATGTTTCTTCCATTGTTTTGCATTGCTTCCGAACAAAGGATGTGAAATGATATGCTATGAGGCTTGTTTGGGGTTCCATCCGGTTCCCCATTTGTCGGTCACATCTAGGCCCTAGGCTTGGGTCATGACAAAGATAGTATCAGAGCACTGGATTGATAGATCCTCAGAGTCCAACACACAGCGTTGATTAGAGTCCTAGTCATGGTTTTGAAGCGCACCACGACTATGAATATGAGGCTATGAGGCATTTTAGGAAATATTTCCCTTCTTCATGTTCTAAGTCGTTTATTTTGTTATTCTTTTTGTTGATAGTGGGCTTCTTGTGTATCCCGAGTTATGATTTGAGCCTTTCATGTCTATCTGTTGTTTGAGTATATGGTTGCTAGAAAGTCCATAAGTGTTGCTCCATGTTCATCTTGCATTAGGTTTTGCCTTTGTGACTTGTTGGAGTTGGTGTGTTGGCTTGTGGTGTTATACTTGGGATGGAATAGTTGCATTCAGGTTGTGTCTTCATGGAGATTTGTTAATTTATGCATTGGCTATGTTTTTGGGTTTCATGAATAGGGTCTTAAAACCCTACTTTGGTATGTTTGTGGTGGTTTCTAGTGATGAGGTATTGATTTATTTAGAGATTGTGGATCATTTTGGGTGAGGGGATTGGTTGCTAAATATGATAAGTTTTCTTTGTGTATAACAAGAAGGTGGTTAGAATTCTTTAAGGATTATGATATGAGTGTGCTTTAGTTCTTTTTTTTGGTAAGGCTAGAGTTGTGGTTGGTGCCCTAAGTAAGGTGCCTATGGGTAGCTTATCATATATAAATAAAGGTGGCAAAGAGGAGACTAGTGGGTCCATCGATTGGCTAGGTTGTAAGTAGGTTGAGGGAAGTTGGGATGGTAGTATAGTGTCCTTGGTGATTCTGGGTCTTCTTGGGTTAGGAAGTCTAGTTTAAGCAAGGCCTTGATTCTATCTTATTAGAGTTGGAAGTTTTGGGTGAGAAGACGATAGAGTGGAGGTTGTCTCCCAAGCGGGAGATGGTGGCTATGGTACCAAGTGGGTTAGGTGAATTTAAGGTTGACACTTGAGTTGAGGATTATGATTCCTTATAGAGTGTAGAGGAAGGTTGGTAAGGTTGCATAAGTTTGGGGATTTGCCTATGGATGTAGATATGGTTCACCCGGTTCTTCATGCTTCTAGGTAGATGGGATTTGTTGGTGACTCTAATGTTATAGAACTCTTTGAAGTTGTGGGTGAGGAGAAGGAAGAGTTTGCTGTTTACCAGGTGTATAATCAAGTTTACAATCTATTAATATAATATAATATAAATCTTATTTAATAAACAAATGACGGTATCAATTCTTTTTCTCTATACTCTCAAAATTATCTTAATCTTAAATATATGCTGCTTTGTCTCATTTATTTGAATTTATAATTATTTTACTATGTAAAATTATGTCGTTCGCAATATATGAAATTAGCATATCTTCACATATATTTCTAGGCTTTTATTTATCATAATATATCATACTTACCATATAGAATAAAAATATATATTATTAATAAGATAATTCAATTGCTAAACAAAAAAAAATGTTAGTCCACAAAAGTAATAAAATAAAATAAATTTAATCAAACAACTCACGATCTAAACTTTTTATTTATATATTATCATTTAAAATTAAATGATAATTGCGTGCTGGGTCGTCTTAGGCCAATGCTTAGAAGTAAGAATTTAACTTCGCTCTATCCTAGGTGTCTAAGAGTGAGTTTTGAATGGACCGGGAATCCAGGCGGACAACCTGAGCTGGAAATCATGACAACCATTGGACGTATTATGAACCAATAAATTGTACTTATTCCAAAAAAAGGTTAAGTATTTGGAAATCCGGTTGCGAGTTCGCAAAACCATCCTTCCAAATACACAAGATATAATAGAAGGTGTCATGAAATGCAAATGACAATTTAAAATTGAATTTAAACAAATAAAGCAAATATAATTAAACAAATCAAATAGTTAGTCAAACAACCTAATCTAATGGTTAGAACCTAATTGAAAATCCCTAGCGGAATCGCCATTTCTGTTAATTTAAAAAAATGACTTTAATTTCAAAAATCTGATTTAATACTTAATTAATTTAAGTATAAAATGAATTCCCAAAAATTGACAGAGTCGCCACCAAATTTTAGGGATAATTAGAAAACCAATAAATAATTAAAAAGACCTAACATAAAAATCTTTTTTAAAAATACCAAAGGAAGGGCTCGGGTTCAATTTTCACTTTGAGAAGAACTTAATCATTCAAAATGGCCGTTAACATGCGAGTGACCGACGATTAAGAAATTGACTAACTTTTAAAAGATTTGATTGACTTTGAAAAAGTTGACTAGTTTAAAAGGTGACTAATTTTGAAAGAATTGGCTAAATTTGAAAGAATGTGACAAATGTGAAAGACTTGACTAAATTTGAAAGAAATGACTAAATTTGAAAGAATATTGACTAAATTTAAAAGACTTGACTAATTTTGAAAAACTGTATTGAGTACATTTGAAAGAATTGACTAAATTTGAAAAATTGACTATCCTTGTAAAATTATCTAAATCTACAAAAATTTGACTAAGTTTGAAAATTTGGCTAAGTCTTAAAAAATGACTAAATTTGAAAATTGACTAGGTTTGAAAAATAGGTTAATTCAAAGAGAACTGACTAACACTTGGACCTATTTTACAGGATTTTCACTAAAACCCAATTTGTAGAAAATAATTTTAACATTAAAGAGGAATCAAAAAAGGAAATCAACATAAATGATAAACATGTTGGGGAAATTAATTAGATTAAAAAAAATAATACAAATAAACAAGTAACAAATAACATAATCTAAAGAGAGTCAAGGATTGGGCTTTTGGCCCACTTTTCTTTTTTTTTAATTTCCAAGAATTAGGCCTGTCTGCCCTCCTATTTTCAGCTGTTGCCTTTTTGGCTTAGCCCATTTCCCTGTGCTATTGTGTATACACATGGTATACAGATATATACCATGCAATGAAAAAAGTGAAAATACATAAATAACTAAAAAATACTTAATATAAAGATTTGTTAATATGGAGATATGTTACTCAACAATTCAGACAATGAAAGGAAGAAAAACGTTCAGTAAAAGAGGACAAATAAGTAAGGACAGGGACCAAACTTCATAGGGGACAAGAAAAGAACATTAATATAATCAAATTCAACTTAGACAAAGCCAAACCAACTTCGCTGCTCCAAAAATTACTGCTTTGAAATTGAAAAATCTTAATCACACGTCCAGAAGAACCAAACTTTAGATGAATAGAAGATTCAAACAAAATATGAACAAGCACCGAATCATAATCCAAAATTCGAGCTCATAGTAGATAAGAGATGAAATTATCTTATTAGAAATGGGAGAACAGAAGGGGGATAAACTTTCCATTATGTAGACTGCACCCTAATTTCAAGTTTAAAGAGGAAGTATGCAATAAAGAAGATAGGAACAGGGGAGGATTTTCACACAATGAGAAAGAGAATTTAAGTTAAGAAAGTAACCCAAGATATCACACTAATGATACTAGAGACTCTCAGATTGGTCTCTTCTGCTTGCTAAATGAAGCAACACCTACTATGAAGCAAATACAAAAGAGGTAAACCAGCAGCTACGACATGAATTAAACCAATTTCTATCCTTTTAGAGATGCTGGGAAACAGACCCTTTGAAATCAAGGAAACAAGAATTCATACCTATACACAACAAATTCAAAGACTTGACACATATGGGAATCAAACCAAAACATGTAATGAAGATTTAGGATTTCAATAATGTCTAGCACCCTGTGAACTTGGGCTAAATTAATTAAGGAAGGCATGTTCAACGAATCAAAGAAAATGAGAGCCTGCTAACACTCACATTCAGACATATATTTTAAGAGAAAGTAAGTATAAGATTCCTTTAAGATACAAGTAGATTGCTTCAAGAAAAAGGATATAAAACAATAAAGTATTAACAGATTGAGTCAATCTTATATTAGAACTAGTTAAAAAACACATATATAGATATACAAGAAAATTTCTCTTAAGCCCAATCATAAGCACAAAGCACAGGAGCTAGAGTGAAGACTGAAACAGGGGTGGGAAAAGGAGACATCACAGACATACTGATTTGAAATTATTTCATCAAAGCTTAAGCTAACATTAAAGACATGACTGTTAAATGTGAAACCATGGAAAACAATCATTTTGAAACCAAACTTAACCAAAAAGCTTAAAGTTGATTATGAAACACGAAACCGACATAATACTGACCTTTACCATTTAACAACAACACCTCAAGATCAACAAGTCACAAACTGCTATTTCAGGCCAAAACGAACCCAACTAAAAGAGATTATGTAACATATACTTCTTTTTCCACAAATCTAACAACCATACTCGAATAAAAATGAGAGAGAAAAATTAAACCACCAGAAATAGAGGTCATGTATAACCCTGTTCAAACTACTGACCAGAGAAACGTATTCATGTCAGACATGAACAGAGAGGAAACAGAGTCAAACGAGTATATAAGAGTTAGACTTAGATGACCCCAACTTTCATCAAATAACTACTCATAAAGTCACACATGCTATCCAAGAACAGAATGAAATCTAAGAAAAAGAAGGAAAAACAAATGATAACCAACTAAAGAATCATCCTCATGCTAGATGGGTGCCCATATATGTGATAACAAAAGAGAAACTTAACGAAAATACTTAATCGATACTCATACTCTATACAAACATTTCTGTAATAATCAATAGAACAAATCAATCTACATCCTCAGCAGACACATGTCAAACATACAACATTCAAGTGAGGAAAATGTGAGAGACTGAGATATTACCTTTTACCGAGTAGGAACTGGGAACGTGACGAGCTTGAAGAGAACTTCCTACCACCGAAGAGACTTTCTTCTACACCTTCCTTGACCCAAAATGGCTTCCAATTTCAGAAGAAACAAAAGAAATTTTCGAACTCAAGTGACAACTATAGAAATAGGTCTCAACCCAAAGAGTGCTTTCTGAGGGTTTTTCCTAAAATTATTGTGAAAAATCGATTAAGTTTTTTTTGTAGAATTCTCGAATCAAGAATGCCCCCCTCAAATAGTGAGCAAAAGGTTTAATTTATAGGAAAAGTTAGGGTTCAAAATGGGGGAAACGTTGGGGTCAAATTGGAAAATAGGGAACGAATTTTGGTTTTTCTCCATTCAAAATCCCCCAAAATAGATAAGGGGAATCTTGATTTGTTCCCCAAAACTTCAACGGATTTAGGATTTCGACTGTTGATTTGCGAAGGAGAATACACGATTGAGACGCGTGGAGATTCTTCTCAACGAAATCGTACGGGAAAGGGGACACATAGGTACAAATTGGTTGAAAGGAACGTCGGAGGAAACAAAGTTTGGGGGGTAGGTTCATATGGTTTGCATAGATGATGAAGAAGAAAGGGAAAGGGGAGAGAGAGCGTGTATTGTGAGGGAAAAATGGGAGAGAAAAGGGAATTGGGGGCACGTGGCCCCCATGCGCGGGCATATATATGTTATGTATGTATATGTTGGCTGAAAATAAAAGGAAATTGACTGGGTTTGGGATTAAAATTGGGCTGGATTGCCTTGATTTGGGCCAGAATTTTGGTCCAAGATGAAGGCTGAAAAATGGGTTCAAGGACCTACTATGAAGCAAATACAAAAGAGGTAAACCA
>DF357330.1:49102-62810 GCA_000787875.1 Solanum virginianum | reverse complement strand
TGGATCAAGAAGTTACGCCTATTTTTGTAAAGCCTGTCTGTGTAGTATTTTCTAAAATTTGACTAAGTGAGGTCTCACAGGAGGGTTTCATGGTTCGTGAAATGTTGTACGGACCATGAGACCACTTCACAGGACCCCTAGTGTGAAATGTTATTTTGCTTCATTAATAGTTTTTTGTAATTATGGTTTCTCCTAAGGGTCTTTTATGACTTCCTATGTTGTCTAAACACCTCCAAATGAACTAAACTCTATTCCTCTCATTCAAATTCATTTCTCACATTTAAAATTCTCTCAACTCTCTTGTAAGAACTCTCTCAAAGGACTCTTATGAATCTAAGATTGGGAATCAAGGAAAGGATCATTCTTCTTCAAAATTCTTTTTGAATCTTCTTCAGTAGCTAAGGTATGTGGGATTGATTCTTGGTCCCTTTCAACCAAGAAGAGCCAAACCCTTTTTATACTTGATTTTATGAAATTTTTCTTACTTTAATCATACTTTAAATGTGGGTTCTGAGAATTTAATAAATTCAAGTGAAGTAAGGGTTATGCTTTATTATTGATTTTTAAGTTCATTTAAGCCCTAAATATTGAATTGCATTATTATTATAATGAATTGTTTATGCATTGTCCCTTAAAGTTTGATTTAAGCATGGGTAATAAAAATTGTGATTTGAATGTGGATTTTACTTATGGGTTTACTTGGATTTCATATTATATTGTTGATTTTAGATTGAATCTATATTACCTATGCTATTCTCATATCATTCACTCATGGCGTATGCATTTATTAGCATTGGATTTTATGAAAATTATAAAGTGGGTTAAACCTAATTATGATTATGTAAATGATTTTATGAGATATTGGTTATGAAAAGAATGTGATCACACAAATATCTATTTTTATTCGCTCTTTGAGCATATTGGGTGCATGCACCACATTGTTTAATAAATGGGGTATTCCTATTATGAGAAATATAATATTGAACTATGATTTGGATTTTTAGCCCATCAATAAATGATTATGAGAAATGTTTGTGGCTTTTAAGCCTAAATGTGCATTGAAATGAGTTGAATTGACTTGCCACTTTTGAAATCATGTATATATATAAGTATTCTCATGGGATGTTTGACTTAGCATAGATAGATTGAGGGTGTCAGGGCTATCCCCAAAGGTTCTCTCCCTTTCTTTAAACTATGTGCCAGCATAGGAATGGTAGTCATCACCAAAATGACTGGGTCATACGGGATGGTGATTCATTTATTGATTTGATATGAAATGAGGATGGAAATCCTTCCTAAGTGACCAGGTCGTAAGGAAGGTGGCAATCACACCAAAATGATCGGGACTTAAGGTGTGGTATAGAATACCTTTGCCAAGTAATTTTCTCTGACCCGATGTGAGGTCAACATCGGGAAAATTCATGTAATAGCTCACATGAGTGGGAGATGTTAGTTATGGTTACATCCCCACTATATATGAGCATTATTGCATTTCATGCATCAGGGATTTCATGGCATATTGTTATACTACACTTTTTAGATATATATATATATCTCTTTCTATATTATATGGCCTTGTCATCTTATATTGAATGTCAGTTTGATAAGTCATATGCAATGCATGCCCACATACTAATGCATACTTTTTGCTTAACTAATCTAACCATGTAGGGAACGGAGACTACCTTCATCCACCGTTTGATGGCTAGATTAGATTTGAGAAAGTGTTGTGATGAGTCCTATCTTCAAAGGACAAGGCACAATCTATTTACCTTATGTTTCTTCTATTTTGCCATTTACTTTGAGGGTAAGCCCATGAAATGTCTTGGCCCCCATCCTATCTTATGACTAAAGGCATTATTGGTCATCTTGTAGACTCTTATCGAATCTATGTATTACGTGTTGTATTTGGAGACTATGATTATGGTTATCTATTAGATATGACTATTGGGGATTGACTATGACAATTATGATAAGTATGTATACTTCAATATGGAAACGTGAAAGATCCTAAGTCCCGAATTGCCCCCATAGAGTGAGTCCTTCTTACCCGCCCTTTAGCCAGTATGTGCTACATGTTCCCTATGATATCTCCATAGCATGAGTCATACTTTTCCGTCCCTTAGAACTATATGTTTACTATTTGTATATGCTTCCGAACTGATGATGTGAATACGGATAATTTTAGGCTTGTTTGAGGACCCTTGGTTTCCCATTCGCCATGTCACTCCTAGACTTTAGGTCTTGGTCATGATAGAGTTGAAATTATTTTGATCTGAGGGGCTCAAAACATAGGACGTTTCCTGTAAATAAAATTTCATATTGTATGTTATTTAATGTGGACTATTAATGATCTTCCTACCAATAGAATATTATTTGGATGGATGACAGCTGGTAAGCTACCATGTGCCTACTATATGGAAGATACTAAATCATTCACACTAAAACATGTCTGAAAAAATCCATGGTTTTAAATGTCATCGCGGATTCTTGCCTCCTAATAATGAGTTTACAGGAATGAAATATGGTTTTACAAAGAATAAAACTAAATGAGACAGTCCACCCCCAATATTAATGGGTCATGATATTTGGGAGAGGGTTCAAAATTTTACAAAGGTAGGTAAGGATCCACCATAAAAATTGGACGAGTATGGCATTGCATATAATTGGACTAAACAAACTATATTCTGGGACTTACCTTATTGGAAGGATAATCTACTCAGACATAATCTTGATATCCTGCATATTGAAAAGAATTATTTTGATAATTTGTTCAACTCTATAATAGATATAATTGGCAAGACAAAAGATAATGTTAAGGCTAGACTTGACTTATCGAAACACTGTAGATGATCAGAGTTACATTTATAGGAGTCTACCACCAACAAGTTGCTTAAGATGAAGGCTGGTCATTGATTTATAGTATAAGAGAAAAGAAAGATATGTGAGTAGATGTAAAGGTTGAAGATGCCAAAATGATATTCTTTGGATTTGGAAAAGAGGGTTGACATGTGGAGCATGGGATATTACATCGCATGAAAAGTCATAGCTATCATGTTTTGATGAAACGGTTACTTCCGATTGCTTTTTGTGGATTTCATAAAACTATATGGAAATTGTATGCAGAGATCAGTTTATTCATCAAAGACTTGTGCTCAACACATTGAGAGTAGAAACTTTTGTTCAAATGACTGAAAATATTATTGTTATCAGCAATAAGTTAGAGAAGATTCTTCCACCTGGGTTCTTCAATGTGACGAAACATCTTCCCATTCACCTTGTTAACAAAGCCATACTAGAATGTCCAGTTCAAAATAGGTGATGTATCCTTATGAGTAGTAAGTAACTATGGCACTTTTATTCTTATTTCTTCAAAACTCATATATACTTTGATAGTACATATCTAATGTGGAATATTATAGGACTATTGGAAGGTTGTATAATGGAAGCATATCTTGGTATATAAAGAGTCCACTTTTGTTCTTACTACTTTGATAATCAAGTGTCATGTTTGAGAAATAGACCTAGTTGACACATTGATGCTAAGATTGATATTGCAGTACTACCATTATCAATCTTCAATTAGCTAGGTAAGAGCTCAAAAAAGCGTACATTGTGCAAACTTATCGAAACAGAGGAAAATCTGCATCGTTTCATGTCTTGTTGAATTGTCCAGAAGTCCAACCCCTTTTAAAGTAAGAAAACATAATACTACATATTCAACTCCTTTTTTATCAAGAAAACTAATTGTATTTCTAATGTAATTGTATACTTATTTTGTCAGCCAATATGGTCATGATCAAGTGTATCCATTATTTGCGATATGGTATGCTGATTGCGTAGGTGTTGTAAATTGTAATATAACAATTTATAGTACCCTTCCTTTTGCTAACACTGTTATTCAACTTACTAACTATATATGGGTATACATTTCTAAAAATGTTGTCACATTTGACTAATTTTTCAAGGATATTTCTTGGAAAGCAATTAAGGTTCATACAATGTCCCAATATAATGTGAATGGTTTTAAATTTACCACTGAGGAATACTTGATGAATAGAAAAACTGACAAAAGTAGTTTTTGGGTTTAAGGTGATGATGTAAATCAAAATGACAATGTTGATTATTTTGGCATCCTACAACATATTCTCGAGTTGGAGTATTCTGGTTGGCCAATTAAAAGAATAATGTTGTTTTGATGTAAGTGGTTTGGTCCAACCCCAAATAGAGGTGGGAATTTAAGCAGCATAACATCATTGAAGTCAAATACACTAGGGCGTATTGGGCTTATGATCCTTCTATTATTGCACAAAATGTAAAACAAGTATACTATGCTCCTTATACATTGAGTAGGAACAAGTCTGATTGGTGGGTTGTAGTCAAAACCAAGCCAATGGGACGAGTGGATGTTGAGAATGTGTTGGATGTTGCATATCAAAATGAAATATCAACTGTTTATCAAGTAGTGGATGCTGAATTAGAAGTTCATTTGGAGCATCCTATTCATATTATAGAAGAAATTAGTAGAGAAGAGCTAGATATGCTAAAAAATGTGGAGGATAAGGAGGAAATTTTTGAAGTGGATAAATAGATAGGTGTGAAAGAAATCTCTATAGAGGATAAATGGATAGATGAGGAACAAACGTCTGAAGAGGATGACTGGATAGATGAAGAGGAAACGTCTGAAGAGGATAACTGCAATTCCTTTTTCCTATTGAACTAACATTAGCTTTTTGTTACATTTCGCCGAAAAGGAATGAATATTTGTTTAAGTTTAAATTGACTTTTTTTTAAAAAAAATTCAAAAGAATGCAAATTATCATAAGGGTAAAATAAGATTTTGTGTTATATTTTTAGTTTATTTATTCATTTTTAATTTAAAAAGCCATAAACTTTGGGACTTGTAAAGATATTTTAAGCCAATTGATTTTTTCCCAAACCATGGCTATTCTAAGACAAATATGTGAGCGCTTTTAAAGTTTAAAATGCTTTCCTACCAAACTCTTCAATTTTTTTTAAAATTCCTTAGTATTTTTAGTTTTTAAATTAATTATCCCGAGTTTGGTTGGGTAACCGTCTTTAAGGAATTTTAAAGGATGCTTAACCCCTTCCCTTTAAGATAATTAGAACCTTCACCTAGAATCCTATAAGTTTAGTAGACCATAATTTGGAGTAGATTGTAGCGTTACATTAGTTAATTATTTAGGTATTGTAATTTACCTTAAAAATAATTAGGTAAACCAGTTGTGTGACTTATATTGTCTAGGTATATGAGAAAGCTCAATGGTTCAAAGATATTAAATCTACCAATTGATCGAGTATATCTGATATATAGTTTACTATGGAAAGCTCAAAGGGCAACCTACTTATGTAGATGGAATTAATCCTTATTTATAGATCTCGCAATTGTTTCATTCATATGTTTTAAACAATAGTCATTCCCTATTAATGTGAGCAATTATTGGTTTGAAGTAGTAAGGTCTGAATTGAAAAATGAAGATTGGAAGAATAAGGAAATGTGGAGGCAACCAAATAAAGAAAAATGAAGAGTTATTTCTCCTCATCGGTAGAATAGATGAAAGCTTTTGTCCTTATATTAGGAAACACTTCCTCTAGATCTTAAAGAATCAAGTAGAGGGACCCCCTCGCGTCTTCGTTCTCATTTTCTTGCTCCGTTTGGCTTCGACTTCGGCAAATGATGTGATTGATTAATAAATTTTTTGGGTTAAATTTATTTAGTTAATCTAGTAAATTATTAAATTATTAATTTATTAAATTAATTTATAGATTATTTATTAATTAAGTTAATTTTCACTGAATTAACAAATTTAACGGACTTTCAAATTTACAGATGCCATGTCTGTTCAAAACAGACTTTGAACAAGTGAATTTTTTTTCCAACATGGCCATAAATAGATACCCTTTCTATACTTTCTAGATGTTGAATTCCCTCTTTTTCTGCATACATTTTCTTACAAAACAAAATTTGAGTTTGCATGTGAATTTATTGTTGGTTCTTTACAAGAGTTTGAGGTACCACTACTTTTGTAATGGCTTATCTATTTTATCCTGGTAAAAAATAAACTTTTGACCTTGGGTATAGTGAGAAGATTAAATTCTTTAAGGACACATAGTGAATTTTATAGACTCAGATATTTTTGTAATTTTGTTTTCTTTATTTATTGTTTCTATTACAGGTTGAATAAAGATGATATAAGAGGAGTAATATGCAATCATAAAATTTAATAGATCAATAGTACAACATAAATTATATTTCATAACACAACAGAGTATTACCAAAACAACTTGCGCACAAACTAGTCTCGCTTAAGATCGCCTAGTGTCCCTCTCCTTCCCCTGCTACCTTCGAACCCGCAGGAAAAGCGTATTGTCCCTTCTCCTATGAAAGAAATAGGTTGATGCACCAGTTACTTCTGAGGGTAAAGTTCATTGTTCATACTTCGAAAGATGAACTCCACATATTGCACTAATTAACTCCATGTGCATATCATAAAGCTGACAATAAACACAACATTTAAATCAAATAAACAACATAGATTAAATCCACGTACATATCATAATTAATTAATCAATACAAATGATCTTCACATTTGTATAATATAAAGTAGACAACACAAATGATGTCGCTCAACCTAGGTACTCAAAGAAAGCAAGGGTAGTCATCATCAGCATAATAACCCAACTTTAGAGGTTAGGGTTGATCCCATAAGGAATTATTGTTCAAGGTAGAAGTGACTCATTAGGCCAACTAATCATAGCATCTGGGGGGATGCAATAATCAAAATAATGATTCAGCTAAACAAGTTCTAATAATGATTTAAATAGCAATTAAGGGAAGATGTTGGGGATGTAAAAATTATAGGGATTGATCTACCAGCCAGGTTTAGATACTTGACTAAATGAGTTGATATTGAGCAAATAAGCTACATTTCTTTTAATCCATATCAGCTATGATACAAGGGTATTTCGTATAAATCAATGAAGAAATCATACGCAAACCGTCGAGGACATATTTGGCCTAAGAAGTCTTAGCAAAACCCCTAATACCTTGGCCATTGAATCCATGAATGTGAACTTCAATTAAAACCCCAAGAGGTTTCTAGCCATTATACCACACTCTAATTATGTCGACTAAGGAAACAATTAGAGATCTAAAGTAAAACCACAAGTTTTCAACCTTGAAATTATAGATTAAACATAAAAATGGATATAAATTAACTCAAATCAACTATAGATAAGTCAAGATATAAAAGACCCAGTAAATAAATCAAAGACTCATATCAATAGCACACCCCCAACATGGGGATTTTAGCCACACATGCTAAAAATTAAAGATTTGATACCATACATAGAAACAACAGTCATGAGTAATAAGATTTAATACAAATTAGTTGATTATCAGCAGCCAATCTTCTCCATTTTTCTTCCCAAAAGCTTCAAAACCCTAACTCTCCTTTGTACTTTTTGATAAATCTCCAACATATTACATGCTCATATTTCATACTAAGAGATACCTATAAGTAATACAACTTGAAAACATGCAATTTTCATTAAAAGGAAGATTGGGCTCCATGGGTGAAAGGACCTAATGAATAGACCCACATACCTAAATTTGGGGATTCCTTCACATAGAATTTGAAGGAGACTTGAAGTTTGGATTGATTTCTTGAGATCCAATGTGCGTTTGAAATCCTCGAATTTGGATGGGAGTTTTGTTAAAGTGTTGGAGAGGTTTTAAAGAGGGTTTTTAAGTGATATAGAGTCGAAAAATGGCTAAATATGACAGATTTCACATATAAATAGGAAGGGGGCCATGACCCCAATTCCCTTGGGCCAAAGCAAAAAAAAGTTGGAAAAATTAACACTGGTTCATGGTGGGTCCATGTCGCAGACCTATCGTATTAAACTATTATTTTCAAAAAAATTAGCTAAAATCATTTTTTGCTATGAGTCTTCTAAATTTTGGGTTATACCCATCTCCCACTCTATTTTTCCCCCTGATCAAGAATATAAAGTCAAATTTATGAAATCACACAGAGATTTTAAGAGAACACATTTGATAAATGCACTACTGGCCGGCTTTCTCAATCTTCAATCTAACTTCAGAAATAGAATAAGCCCACTTGACGAGATTAGATCGAATTCTCTTTCAAAAATTTTTGGATTAAGAGAAAGCTTTCTTGTTGTGTGATTCTGCCTCCCACTCTACCAACAACCTATGTGTCAATCTATACCTAGTTGATCTACCACAATTTTACTTTGCACATTCTCGATAGGCACGCATCCTCATAGATTGAGGGGTAGAAAAGATCAATGAAAGAGCTTCCATTCCTAGGTGTTATCTCTATATACACCTCCTCGTGCAAGTCCCTATTCAAGAAGATATTTTCACATCTAACTGATACAATGGCCATGATCTCTATGTAGCGAAGGAAAGTAAGATTCTAATAGAAATGACCTTTGCCTCTGTTGAGAGGGTCTCGCCATAGTCTATTCCTTTGGTTTGTGTGAATCCTCTTGCCACTAACCTTGCTTTATATCTCTCAATCTCCCCACTTGGCTGGAATTTCACTGTGTATACCCATTTACATTTAGATCCCACAGTCTTCTTTCCAGGAGGTAAATCAACAATCTTTTATGTCTCAATTTTTCTCAAGTGCACTCATCTTCTCTATTATGGCCCTCTTCCATTTATTGATATTTTTGAAGCACATTTCAACATTCATCTACAAAAGTGCGTTAGGAACATAGAATTTATCTATGGATACTATGGGACTTCATATCTTCCCATTGTCTCTTACTGGCAATGCAAGATTATGGCTATCTCAGCTCCCCCAGAGTTTTATCACTAGCTGGGCATATTTGGAGAAGGCCTTTTTGGAGAGGTACTTCCCTAGATCTAAGAAGCTCAAGTTGAATGACTAAATCAACAACTTTGAGCAACTTCAAGATGATTCAATTAGTACTACTTAGGAACAATTCACAAAATGCTTAAGGACTGTCCCAGACTACAAGATAGTTGATGATGCCTTGGTGGAGATCTTCCAACATGCCCTTGGTGAGAATAGTTAGGATTGTACTGACACTATCATGGGGGGCCTGTTTTTAGATCAACTATTCACAATGATACGAAGGTTATGATGAAGCAGACTAGGAGTGAGTCAATGCAGTAGTTCATCAACCTCTATGCATACCCACGTATGATGAGGACACATGTTTTGTTACTGATCAAATGGGGTTTTTTTGCACCAATGCCTAAGGGTACAATTAGGACTATTGGCACAAAAGTTAGAGAAACGAAGGTCAGAACTTCAACAGAGATAGAGCTTTCAAGGACAACAGCGGAGGATATTATAATAGGAACAGGGGTTTAGAGAGAGATACAGATTGGGGTTGCAGAGATGGATTCAGAAATGGTCCCTATGTGCTACCACATAACCGCGACGTAAGTATAAGTAGCTCAAGAATTGAGGAGATATTTGATCGCTTGTTGAAGAAAGATTAGTCACAGGATTAGGCTCTAAAGGGCATGAAATTTGAGATTTCTAGCATTAATTAGAAAATTGAGTCACATTCGTGGCTATCAAATAACTTAAACAACAGTTTGGTTAAGTGTCGACTCAATTAAATCAGCGTAAGAGGGGAACATTGCATAGTAACATAGTTGACTATGCTAAGAATAAAGGTCAGTTTATGGCGGTCACTACTCGTGGGGTGGCAAGAGCACCATTGATCCTCCTATGCAAGTTGAGGAGAATGATGTTCAGGAGGAGATAATTGCGCCCGAGGATACAGATGTAGGAGATGAATGTGGAAAAGATGGGGTGAATGAAGCTACTTATGTGCCACATAAGTTGAAGCCTATTCCTAGTCCTACTCCTCCCTTCCCTCAAAGAATCAAAAAGACGGAGGAGGAAAGCAAGTTTAAGCACTTTCTATCCATGCGGAAACAACTCTCCATCGATATCCCTCTCATTGAGGCATTGGAGAAGGTGCTAGGGTATATGAAGTTCATGAAGGACCTGGTTACTAAAAAATGTACTGCGAGTCGGGCATTCTCCCAAGATCTTCAGCGTTGCAATGCTATTACTACGATGTCATTAGATCAAAAGCGAGAAGATCCTAGTTCTTTCACTATACCCTTCACTAATAGAGATGCGGAGTTCGCAAGGGTATTATATGATAATGGTGCCAACATTAATTTAATACCACTTGTGGTCTATAAGAAGCTAACATAATTAAAGAGTAAGGAGTGACAATTATAGTACAAACCAAGGCCTACCACCCCCCTGGATAGGCGTATGAGGTACAAACCCCTTTCTGAGGTTGATGGAGTACAAACCCCAAACCTTTAGGGATGCTATACAATGTGCTGGACAAAGCTAAGAAGTTCATATTCCCTGTAGACTTTATGATCCTGGATAGCGAAGTTGACTTCGACGTCCTAATCATCTTAGGAAGACAATTCCTGGCCACTAGGCGGGCACTAGTGGACATGGATGTTGGTCAACTCAGGTTCAGATTGAATGACAAAGAGGACATCTTGAATATCTTTGAGTAAATAATATATCTAAATGATCTGAACAGTGAAGTCTGGGAAATTGGTGAAGTCTGAGTAACCAATTTGTCCAAGTCATGTTGCATAATAAATCAGGTGCTACTTTGGAGGCAACATAAGGTCTTTGATGTAATAGTGTAGTTGTAGGTTTATTTTTCAGTTTTTGGACTCATAGATAGTTTATTTTTTTGTATTTTAGTTTTAATTTTGGACACTGGGCTAGTTGCACATAGGTTAACAGTGTGTTCTATGAAGAATATGCAGGTATGGGCTAAGTCAGCCATTTTTGGTTGAGAATAGCATCAGGTGTTGTCTCTATGACTAGTTCTATGGGCCGTAAAACACTTTATGACCCGTACCTATCTCGTAGAGAATTCTAGTGAGCAAAATGTTATGCACTCCAATCCACGAGCCATTACGATCCATAGGTAAAACTATGGGTCGTAAATGGGGCTCATAGACCCCAAGTACGTTTCCTGAAATTTTCCCAAGTCCTAAGGGTTCTACGATCACCTCTACAAGTCATAAATTAATTTATGACTCGCTGACTGGTCGTGAAACCCAGTCCTAAAATCTAGCATTTAGATATTCTAAGACACCATAGTTCACGAGCCATAAAATGCTCTACGGCCCATAATTGTGGTTTCATAGAGTCAAGGCCTATTAGATTTAAGTTGACCCGGTTAAGGTATATATCACGACCCAAGCATAGATCCTAGATGTGACACAACAAATAGGGAACTCGAAGGAACCCTAATCAAGCCTCTTTACATATCATTATATATCCTTGGTCGTGGAAGCAATAAGAGATAATAAAGAGGGGATACAGGGCTAAGGAACATCCTTCATATCGCAAAACATCAAAAGAGTCAAAGGAGTCAAGCTTATAGCATCATTACTTAACTTGTCAAACAACACCTCTAAACATAGAACTTAGCGAGCATAAGGATGAGAATTCGGGCTCACCCTCATAGCCAAGCATACCATAAATAAAAGAGAGTTTATAGATAGCATAAATCAAGAGAAGTGTGTCCTCGAAGTTGTGGACTCAGCAACTTGCTTTGAGAGATACCACACTAGCCACGTAGAGGAGAGGGATGATCAAGTGAGGCTTCAGTTCCTACATGGTAATATCATGTTGGCATAGAGTATGAGTTAGTACATTTGAATGTACTATGTATGTAGGATACAATGCTACAATAGATAGGCAACATAATCTAAATGCATAATTAGGCAATGAATGAGCATATAGCAATATGGTATGCATGAATGATACTTGATGTAAAACATGCTTATATAGAACATACTACATGTGTAGTAAGAGACCAACATTATGATGGATTATTGTCACGACCCATGCCTAGGCCCTAAACGTGACCGACGAATAGGGAACCCCAAACAAGCCTCATACTATATCATTACACATCCTTGGTCACGGAAGTAATTAAAATGAAAATACAAAATAAGCATAAGAAAGGGAAATAGGGATATGAGTGAACTCCCATATCATATCATTAAGAAACGAGAGTCAACGCCCATATCATAGATACATAACATGTCCAATAATATCTTTACTACATAGATAAGTGCGGGGGCCACGACATACAATTGGGCTCACCCTCATAGTCAATACATGATTAAAGATAAGAAAGTCTTATTACAAAGTAAAAGATCATAAGCAGTGTCCCTGAATATGGAGGACTTACTAATAAGCTTGAGTGACAATCGTTCTAGCCACGTGGAGGAGGAGGATGATCAAGCGGCGCACCGATTCCTACATGGTGACATCATGTAGGCATAGAGTATGCATTAGTATGTTTGAATATACTAAGTATGTAGGATGCAATGTAACAAGTGATATGTGTCATAGGAAAAATGCATAATCATAAGCAATAGATAACATACTAACAATATGGCATGTATGAATGATGCTTGAATAAAAATCATGCTTATATAGAACATAATTAAAGAGTAAGGAGTGACAATTATAGTACAAACCAAGGCCTACCACCCCCCTGGATAGGCGTATGAGGTACAAACCCCTTTCTGAGGTTGATGGAGTACAAACCCCATAACAAGTTAATGGAGTACAAACCCCCCAATGGGTTGATACAAACCACCCAACGGGTTGATGGGTACAAACCCCCAACAAGGTTACCTAGGCCTATAACCCACCGAATTAGGCGATTGAGGTACTAACCTCTCAACAAGGTTACCTGGGCCTACAATCCCTCGAGCTAGGCTAGGTCATCCTCAACACTATTGAGATAGTATTATACATATACACTCCTTTCATCATTATATACGTACTTTCCCTTTCATCATCATTCCATCATCATTCCCTCATCATTTCATAATTACTTCATCATCATAAAGTCATTCAATACCTAAGGCATGCATTGGACCTTCAATTCCTCAAGAAACTATAACAGGACATTTTATTAAACACTTGGTGGGTGTGTAGTGCTATTGTAAAGCCATGCAATTCAAGAGTGAAATCATGCTAGAAAATTCATTGTAAAATGATCAATAGATACTTGGTAATTCCCCCAACCAATATATATAAAAGTCTTTCATCAAATCTCACAATAGATCTTAGATTCATAGCCCACAACATAGTAAAACTGTCATAATTTCATAAACCTCAACATAGTGAGCAGTGATTTTCATAGTAATTAAGACCCATTTGTAAATCAACCTTAAATCATGCAAATTAGAGTAAAAAGAAGCTTGGGTACCATGGGGAAAGGAACCCATGAAAGAAACCCACATACCATAGCTTTGGAGATGAACTGGAGGAAGATTGGAGATGGAGACTTGAAGCTTGCGAGGAAATCCTTAGATCTAGAAAGGGTTTTGAGACTTGAATTTAGGAGTAGAATATTTGGCTAAGTGTTTGAATGAATATTGGGAAATGTTTAGAATGATATGATGATTAAAAATGGCCAAGTATAGGTATTTTCATGTTTGTGAACACTTAGGCCCAAAACTTAAAAATCTTGGACTGAAGTCAAAACTAGACCAAAAATAACACTAGTGCGCGCCCTTGGCGTGTCATGCCAGGAGCGCGAAAAGCTCACTGGAAATTGCATTTTGGAAATTTTGAATTTTGATACAATTGCTTTAATG
>DF357330.1:33438-48898 GCA_000787875.1 Solanum virginianum | reverse complement strand
CAGACACCATGAGGGCTGAACTTAAAACTTGAGATCATATAAAGGACTTATATCAATACCTTAGGCTTGATTAGAGTGGAAAAGGTAAGGATATCGCTTTTGCATGTCCGCTTCGGCCTCCCAAGTAGAACTCTCAACTTGTTGATTCCTCCAAAGGACCTTAACGGAAGCCACCTCTTCGTTTCTCAACCTCTTCACTTGCCTATCCAAAATTTATACTAGAACCACTTCATATATCAAATTATCTTCAGCCAAAACCACAACATCAAGAGGCAAAATAACATTTGGATCACCCACACATTTCCTCAACATAGACACATGAAACACCGAATGAACCAAATCCATTTTCTTAAGGAAAATCCAACTCATAGGCCACCTTAATGATCCTTCTCTTCAATCCATAAGGGCCTACATATCTAGGGATCAAATTTCCCTTTTTATCAAAATGGACCATACCCTTCATGGGTGACGACCCAAATAAATCTTATTATCAACTTCGAATTCAAGATCTCTTCTCCTCACATCGGCATAAGACTTTTGGCAACGTTAGGCTGTCTTCAACCTTTATCTAATCATCCTAACCTTCTCAAGAGCCCCCATAACCATATCTAGTCCTAACAAGGCCACCTCACCAACCTCAAACCACCCAACCGATGGTCTACAATGTCTACCATAAAGAGCACATATGGAGCCATACCAATGCTAGAATGATAGCTATTGTTATAGTCAAACTCAATCAATGGGAGATGATCATCCCAACTACTATTAAGCTCCAACACATAACCTCTAAGCATATCCTCAAGGGTATGGATGGTCCTTTTGGCTTAGCCATCCATTTGAGTGTGGAAGGTCGTAGAAAGCTTAACTCTAATACCAAGACCTCTTTGGAAAATCTCCAAAAATGTGAAGTACATTGAGCTCCACGATCCGATATGATGGATAACGAAACCCTATGCAATCTCACCAATTCATGGATGTACAACCTAGCATACTCTTTAGCCCCATATGTGGTTTTAACCTGTAGAAAGTGAGCCGATTTCGTCATTCTATCAACAATAACCCAAATAGAATCAAAAGCTTTTCTAGTCTTAGGCAACCCAACCACAAAATCCATATTAATCACCTCCCACTTCCAAGTAGGAATATCTATGTCCTAGGTTAGGCCATTCGGCCTTTGATACTCATCTTTGACTTATTGACAACTATGAAAGCCGAAAATGAATTTGACAGTGTTCCTTTTCATGCCTCCCCACCAATACACCTCTCTCAAATCCCAATACATTTTGGTGAAACTGGGGTGGATAGAATAAGAAGAGTTATGGACCTCATCAAGAATCTTTTCTATCAAGCTATCAACACACAATACACAAAACCTACCTTGGTACCTAAGGGTACCATCTCCCCTTGGGAGAAAATCTCCACCTTGCCCTCTTTCACCAAGGCCTTTAACTTTAACAAGGAGGGATCAAGATCTTGTTTTTCTATCACCAAATCAACCCAAGAAGACCTAGATTCATCCACAACAACTTCACCACTACTAACCTCCCCCAATCTAACCCCCAGTCTAGCAAACTGATGCACTTCCCTAGCCATCTCCTTCTCACCACCATCAACATGAGCTAGACTACACATGGACACCCAACTTAAGGCATCCCCCACCACATTTGCCTTACCCGGAGGATAATGCACACCCATATCATAGTCCTTAAGAAGTTCTAACTATCTCCTTTACCACACCCCGCCATCCATGGTACATGGACACCCAACTTAAGGCATCCCCCACCACATTTGCCTTACCCGGAGGATAATGCACACCCATATCATAGTCCTTAAGAAGTTCTAACTATCTCCTTTACCTCAAGATAAGATCTTTTTGAGTGAAGAAATATTGGAGGCTCTTATGATCGATGAACATATCAACATGCACCCCATACAAATAATGGCGCCAAACCTTTAATGCAAATACCACGGGGGCTAGTTTAAGATCATGGGTAGGGTAGTTCTTTACATGCACCTTGAGTTGCCTAGAAGCATAGGTTATCACCTTACCATTTTGCATTAGCACACAACCCAAACCAACTCTAGAAGCATCACAATACACTACAAATCTCTCAAGCCTATTTGGTAGTGATAATATAGGAGCAGACACAAGCTTGTCTTTCAAGGTTTGGAAGGTCCTCTCACATTCATCGATCCACATAAACTTAGCCTTCTTTTGAGTCAATTTTGTCATAGGGGAAGCAGTAGAAGAGAACCCATTCACAAACCTCTCATAATAGCCTACTAAGCCCAAGAAGCTCCTAATAGGGTAAATGGTCTAGGTCAATTTCTGTAACATTGATCTTCTTAGGATCCACCTTAATACCATCCCCCGACACCATGTGTCCTAGGAAGCCAACCTTTTTCAACCAAAATTCACAATTTTCATATTTAACATATAATTTCTCCTCCCTCAATCTTTGTAACACAATCCCCAAATGAGCCCTATGCTCCTCCTCACTATGAGAACAAATCAAAATATCATCAATGAAGACTACAACGAAGTTGTCGGTAGTCAATACATATCCTAAGGGACCCATCCTTCTTTTTCACAAATAGCACCGGTGCACCCCAAGATGATTGGCTAGGCCTAATAAATTCCTTCTCTAACAAGTCCCTTAATTGCTCTTTCAACTCCTTCAACTCCATGGGGGCCATACTGTAAGGGGGACTAGAAATGGGTTGAGTATAGGAGAGGAGGTCTATACCAAAGTCTATTTGCCTTTCGGTAGAAACATTGGGAAGGTTACTTGGGAAGACATTAAGAAACTCATTTATAATTGGAACTATCTCTATGGGAAGGACTTTAGACACCATATCCCTAACCCTCACAAGTTGATAAAGACACCCCTTAGAGATCAACTTACGGGCTTTATTGCAAGAGATGAATCTACCCTTGACCACCATATCTTGACTCCCCTACTCAAAAGTGGTTTATTTGGAAATTGGAATTTGACTGTATGGGTTCTACAATCAATAGAAGCATAGTAGGAGACTTGAAGCTTGAGAGGAAATCCTTAGATCCGGATAGGGTTTAGAGACATGAATTTAGGAGTAGAATATTTGGCTAAGTGTTTGAATGAGTATTAAGAAATGTTTAGAATGATACGAGGGTGACAAATGGCTAAGTATAGGTATTTTCATGTTTGGGAATACTTAGGTCCATGACTTTCTCAAAACTGGACCAAAATCAACACTGGTGCATACCCTTGGAGCGTTGCGCAAGGGGAGCAAAAAACTCACTGGAAATTGCATTTATAAATTTGAATTTTGTTATGGTTGCTCTAAAATTAGGGTTAGACCCCTTTCTCACTCAATTTCACTCCCTAAATAAGAATATGAAGTCATATTTGATATCATGCACAAATTTTGAGTTATATGGAAATTACAATTTCGGGCACTTCCTAGGCATATTTTTGGGCATTTTTTGGGGTCATTACAATTGTTACACCCTACCATCCATGGTGATTGAGGTATAAACCCCTCAATTGGTTGATGTTGGTTCCATCCCGCCATCCATGGTGATTGAGGTGTCAACGCCTCAATTGGTTGATGATGGTTACACCCCGCCATCCATGGTGATTGAGGTCTAGCACCCCCGCAATTAGGTGTGGTCAACTTGCAACACTATATATATTTTTCATAAAATAAATACATATATACCTTTCTTTTATCATCATAATTCAAGTCATAGGTCATGCGATAGATAATCAATAGCTCAAGAACCCAAAACTGGACATTTTATCAAACACTTAGTGGATGTGTAATGCTAGTGTAAACCATGCAATTAAAGAGTGAAATCATGTAAGAAATCGTGAAGTAAATCAACCCACCAACACTTGGTAATACCACCTTGCAAAATACATTAAAACTCCTCATCAAAACTCATCATAGATCTTAGATTCATTGACTAAAACATGTACCATCATACAATATACATCAAAACCCTTTATCAAATATCAAAATAGATAAAAAATTAATAGCTCAAAATATGCTTAAACAGTCATACTTTTACAAATCTAGAACATAGTTCATAGTCAAATTCATAATAGAAGACCTATAAGTAAAATCAACTTAGGAACATGTAATTTAGGTAAAATGGAAGGTTGGGCACCATGGCTGAAAGGAAACAATGGCTGAAACCACATACCTTAACTTTGGAGAATTACTTGATGAAGATTATAAATGGATACTTGAAGCTGAATTGAAATCCTTAAGATCAGGATGAGTTTTGGCACCTGAATTATGGGTGAAATATTTGTCTAAGTGTTTGAGAGAATATTAGGGAATGTCTAGTATGATATGGTGTTGAAATATCGCTATGTCTAGGTATTTTCACATATAGAAAGCTTAGGGAAAAGACCCAAAAGCCTTGGTTCGAGCAACAAAACTGACAACAATAATAGGCATCTCCGTGCCCTGGCTATGTCGCGCAAGGGGCGCAGAATGCTCTCTGGAATTTGCATTTTGAATAATTGAAATTGTGATTCAGTCACTCTAAAATTGGGGTTAGACCCATTAGCCTCTCAATATTTTCCCCCGATCATAAATATGGAGTCTGATTTTTGATATCACGCCCGAATTTTGAGATATATGGAAATTACGAATTCAAGCACTTTTGAGGCACATTTTCAGGCACTATTTTAGGTCGTTTCAATATCTTCCCTCAGGAACAGTTGTCCCCAAATGTCAAAGAAACATACATAAGAAGAGTAATCATGACAAAATCAGCCCCAACAAGAATGCAATAATGCACTTGACCTCCATTTTCAAAAATCTCAAAATAAGTGTCAAAATAACCATGAACTTGTCAACATAAATATAAATGCATGCATATGATATATAGGGCTGATACATGAGGCATGAAATCACATAGAAGAATTATAATTAGTACCTTAGGCTTGAGTAGAATGTAAGAGATAAGGATATCACTTTTCATGTCCACCTCGGCCTCCTATGTGGAACTTTCGACTTGTTGATTCCTCCAAAGGACCTTAACGGAAGCCACATCCTTGTTCCTCAACCTCTTCAGTTGTCTATCCAAGATCTCTACTGGAAGTTCTTCATAAGTCACATTATCTTCAACAACACCCACAACATCCAATGGAACAATAGCATTTGGATCACCCATACACATCCTCAAGATAGACACATGGAATACCAGATGAACCAAATCCATTTCACTAGGCAACTCCAACTCATAGGCCATTTTACGAATCCTCCTTATCACCTTATAAGAACCAAAAAATCTTGGACTTAATTTACCTTTCTTACTAAAATGAACCACACCCTTCATGGGTGGAACCTTGAAATAGACCCAATCACCAACTTTAAATTCAAGGTCTCTTCTCCTCACATCGGCATAGGACTTTTGATAACTTTGGGGTGTTTTAAACCTTTCTCTAATCAACCTTACCTTCCTCATATCCTCCATAACTAGATAGGACCCAACAAGGCCATTTCCACTACTTCAAACCACCCAACCGGTGATCTACAACATCTACCATAGAGGGCCTCAGAAGAAGCCATACCAATGTTAGAACGATAGCTATTATCATAAGCAAACTCAATCAATGGAAGATGATCATCCAACCAACCCTTAAACTCCAAAATACAAGCTTTAAGCATATCCTCAAGAGTTTGGATTGTTCTTTTGGCTTCGCCATCCGTTTGAGGGTGAAAGGCCGCACTAAACTTTACCTTAGTTCTAAGAGCTCTTTCGAAGGTCCTCCAAACTCAAGAGTTTGGCTAGTTCTTTTGGCTTGGCCATCCATTTGGGGGTGAAAGTCCATACTAACCTTTACCTTGGTACCAAGACCCCTTTGGAAGGACCTCCAGAAGAGTGAAGTAAATTGAGAACCATGATATGATATAATAGACAAGGGCACCCTATGCAATCTCACCAACTTATAAATGTACAATTTAGCATAGTCATCGGTCCCATAAGTAGTCTTAACTAGTAGGAAATGAGTCAACTTTGTCATTCTATCAACCACAACCCAAATAGAATCAAAACCCTTCCTAGTCTTGGGCAACCTAACCAAAAAATCCATGTTAATTTCCTCCCACTTCCAAGTAGGAATCTCTGTGTCATGGGTTAGGCAACTCAGCCTTTGGTGTTCGGCTTTGACTTGTTGGTAACTATGATAGCCTGATACAAATTTTGCAATGTCTTTCTTCATACCTCCCACTAAAACACATCCCACGTTTCTCTATACACCTTTGTAGAACTAGGGTGAATATAATAGGAAGAATTAGAGCTTCATCAAGAATATTCTCTCTTAAGCCATCAATATTAGGCATAAGCAACCTCCCTTGGTACCTAAGGGCACCATCTTCCCTTTGGGAGAAAACATCCACCTTGCTATCACTTACCAAAGCCTTCAATTCTAACTAGGAGGAATCAAGATCTTGCTTTGCTTTTACCTCATCAACCAAGGAAGATTTTGAAGCATCAACAACCATAATACCAACATTATTAACCTCTTCCAACCTAACCCCCAATCTAGCTGTGAGGAACTGACTCGATATGAGGAACTTTGGACTCCATATCCGTAAGCCTCACAAGATGATAAAGGCACCCGTTAGAGATCAACTTTTGGGTTTTAATGCAAGAGACAAACCTATCCTTGACCATGACATCATGACTCTCCCAGTCAAGGATGGGTTCATTAAGAAATTGGAATTTTACCCTACGGGTTCTACAATCAATAGAGGCATAATATGCACGTAACCAATCCATCCTAAGAATAGCATCAAAATCAGTCATATCCAACTCAACAAGATCACATGGCAATATTTTATGCAAGATGCTAATGGGATATTTCTAGCAACAATAGATGCACCAATAGGAGTAGACACCTCATAAGACTCCACAATAATTCGGGCTCAACATGGAACTTTTTGGCAACAAAAGGAATAACAAAAGAAAGGGTGGCACCCGGGTCTATCAATGCATACACACCAAAATAAAACACTTTTAACATACCGGTGAAGTGTCAAGCCAAGTCTAGTGACCCCTAAAGGGGTATGGTTGAGATTGTCAATGGCCATCCTCAAAATGTTTTGTAGCTTATGGACAATGGATCAACTTGTGACCCTTTGCTTCACACTCGAAAAATGCACTCAAACAGGCCAAACAAGCTCTCGGAGTATACCTTCTATACTTGTTGCATGTAGGAGAAGCATGAACACTAACACCTTCTCCCTTTCTTTGAGCATATGGGAAATTAACAACCTTATGGCCCACCACACCATAACCATAACAAGTATCAGACTTCCTCAAGCATGAATCACCATGGCTCTTCCCATAACTATGGAACTTAGGTTTAGTCATTCCACTATTGCTATCTTGGAAACCCGAGTTAATCATTCCATCAATAGCAAGCTTCTTGTTTGGTGGACTAGAGGACCCTTGGCCTTGAAATTCGTGATCTTGTTGGAGACGCTTACTATTAGCGCTTGGGGAACTACCCTCATACCAAGCTCTCTTAGACTCCCCACTTCTCCTTTTTCGAGCATATGGACAATTGACCATCTTGTGGTCTATCTCATCACACCCATAGCATGCACCTATGTTCATCAAACATCTGGCACCATGTTTCTTTCCACACCTTAGGCATCTATGACGAGGGGCATATAGATGTCTAGCTCCAATTTGGGCTTTCTTGGCCTTTCCCTCTCCATGCTTACAATTTGAAGTCTCGGGGGCACTCACTTGTTGATTGAGTTGAGTGGTCGCAACTTTGGCCAATAGCAATAGAGCATTATGAATCTCCGCAGTTGATATATCATCGTCCCGAGTAGCCTAAGGCATATTCTGAAATGTAACGGTTAGGACATAGTAATAAACCCTAGAGGACCTAGCTCTAATGCATGACATGGATCATGAAAAAGTAAAATATTTCCTAAAATACCTCATAGCCTCTAATTCATAGTTGTGGCGCGCTTTACAAATATAAATAAGACTATAATCGACGAGGTGTGTTGGACTCCAAGGACTATTAACAATCTAGTGCTCTTATACCAACTTTTTCATGACCCATGGCTAGAGCCTAGACATGACACTACAAATGGGGTACCCGAAGAAACCTAATCAAGCCTACTAACATATCATTAACATCCTTGGTCGCGAAAGCAATAAAACAACAATAAGAGATAGTAAAGAGGGGATATAGGGCTAAGGGACATCCGTCATATCACAAAATATCAAAAGAGTCAAGGGAGTCAAGCTTATAGCATCATTACATAACTTGTCCAAAAGTGTTTCTCCATGCCCGCTCCTTGAGAGACTAGACATCAAGAACAAGAGAGTCAAGGCTCATAGAATAGATATATAACATGTCCAACAACAACCTCTAAACATAGAACTTAGCAGGGGCCAAGACAAACAACCAGGCTCACCCTCATAGTTAAGAACACCATAAGAAAATAGAGTCTATACATAGCATAAATCAAGAGAAGTATGTCCTCGAAGTTGAGGACTCACCAACTTGCTTTGAAAGATAACGCACTAGCCACGTGGAGGAGGAGGATGATCAAGTGGGGCTTCAGTTCTAACATGGTAATATCATGTAGGCATAGAGTATGCGTTAGTATGTTTGAATATACTAAGTATGTAGGATGCAATATTACAATACATAGATAACATAATCAAAATGCATAATTAGGCAATGAATGAACATATAGCAATATGGCATACACGAATGATACTTGACGTAAAAATGGTTGTATAGAATATATTGCATTTGTAGTAAGAGACCAACATTATGATGGATTGTCACACCTTACTATCCATGGTGATTGAGGTATCAACCCTTCAATTGGTTGATGGTGATTACACCACGCCATGCATGTTGATTGAGGTCTGGCACCCCCTCAACTAGTGTAAAACCATGCAATTAAAGAGTTCAATCATACAAGAAATCTTGAAGTAAATCAACCCACTAACACTTGGTAATAATATCTTGCAAAATATATTAAAACCCCTTATCAAAATACATCATAGATCTTAGATTCATAGCTCAAAACATGCATAAACAGTCACACTTTTACAAAATCCCAACATAGCTCATAGTTAAATTCATAATAGAAGACCCATAAGTAAAATCAACTTAGAAACATGTAATTTAGGCAAAAAGGAAGCTTGGGCACCATTGGTGAATGGACCCAATGGTTGAAACCCACATACTTTACTTTTGGAGAATTTATATAAAAAAAAACCTTGGAAACCCTGGGTGAAAGGACTCAATGGTTGAAACCCATACCTTAGCTTTGGAGAATTCCTTGATGAAGATTGGAAATGGAGACTTGAAGCTTGAGTGAAATCCTTAAGATCCGGAAGAGTTTTGGCACTTGAACTTTGGGTGAAATGTTTGTCTAAATATTTGAAAGAGTATTGGGGAATGTGTTGTATGATATGGTGTTGAAATATGGCTAAGTATAGGTATTTTAACATATGGGAAGACTTAGGACCAAGACCAAAAAGCCTTGAACTGAGCAACAAGCTAGCAACAAAAATAGACATCTCCGCGCCCTGGCCGCATCACGCCAGGGGCGTGGAATGCTCTCCAGAATTTGCATTTTGAAAAATTAAAATTGTCATTTGGTCTCTCTAAAATCAGGGTTAGACCAATGTCACACTCAATTTTCCCCCTGATCAAGAATATGGGTTGAGATTTTTGTTATTATGCACAAATTTTGAGATATATGAAAATTATAATTTTGGGTACTTCTGAGGCACATTATCGGGCACTTATTGGGGTTGTTTAAGTATAAACAATATGGTCAAATTATTCTGACCCCATTTCTAACCTAATTTATAAAACTACCCGACCAACCCACACCCACACAATTACGATTGCTGACGACGATGGTACCCCCATTTTTTGGTGATGTTCTAGCAACCTAGGGTTTAGTGCCTCTTCACCTCCTTTATCTTTTATAACATAATCAAACAACTTGGTAAGTTCTTGGTTAATTCAAAACCCTTAATTTGCCTATGCTTGTATGATTGACTTTGAAATTATTTTGGGAATGGCAGTTTAAACACAAAACTGTTGTTTGAATTTAACATGTGATAATTAAATTTGGGCTGCCCATGTTTGAATAATTGTCTACGACCAAAATTGGGTATTATTGCTTGGTTTATATGATTTGAATAGTATAATTAGTGCCTATTAAATAGCTCACCATGTGTGATGAATTGATTTTATGTGTAAATTGGTGGATGATGATATAGGTGTGTAATTTTGTTGAGAAATTGTTCATCGGTGGTTAGAATAGTTGTAAAAACATGCTTAATCCCTTTCGATGGGGTATATACTTTGAATAACATGTTGTGGTCTTGGCTGTGGTGTGAAAATCATGTGGTTGTGTGCGTCTTTCCTTTGATGTTATTAGAACAAAGTTGAAGAAGTCATATAGGGTCCATTGTGATGGACTTGGAACCTTAGGTAATTGACCCTCATACAGGATTCTAGAAACCTAAAGTTTTTGAGTATCCATCAAAGGAGACCTTCTACGAGTCGTAGAACACTTTATGGCTCATAGAAAGGTCTCGTAGACCCCTACCTGGAATTCTTTATGACTCCGGCTATGATTCATAAACCATTTTATGAGCTATATCTCGTCTTATAGAGTTTTCCAGTGACAAATATAGTTTACACCACTATTTTACGAGAACGCTTTATGGTTCATAGTACCAACTATGACCCATAAAAATGCTTTCATAAACCCTTCTGCAACTTAGTCTGAATTGTTTTTGTATTTAAAATTTTGATTTGTGGGGCTAAGCAAGGTGCTTAAATGTTCATGTTTTATGTACTATGGCCGTAAAAGACAAATGAGATGAAATCAAGGACATATAGAGGAGATTTCAAGATGAGTCCTTGGATGACAAGAAGGACACTATACTGGGTGGCTCACTAAAGGACCTCAGAGTCGACCCAAACCCAGAGGTGGCTAGATCATTGACCAGAGTTGCTGCTAGAGCTAGGCAAACTCAAGCTCTTATTATCCGCACTCCCCAGTCTAATGAGGGAGGCCATGATAGGAGCGACTCACCCTAGATGAATCCATCAAGAGAAGAGTCTAACTCTGAGGAAAGCTCTGAGGATGCATCAAAGATGGAGTCCTCCGCAGTACCCTGATAATCAACATCTCCACCTGACACCCTTATTAGTCGGTGGTGTATCATAGGTATGTAGGACATCTATGCGAAGGGCTAATAGCGGACAGGGCGAGGAAAGCTAGCCTGTTCCATTTATGAGGAGCCCAAAGTCATCTTAGATAGACTCGACTGTGTCCCCGATCTCTAGGATATGGTGATTCAGTATGGAGTTCAGTGGCCTACTCATTCACTTGGATGATAATCCCTAACTATGGTGAAGGAGTTCTATGCTTCATCTGTAGCCACGGTACATAGCACTCTTTCGAAGGGAAAGAGGGCCCTCGCTCAGCCCAGATAGACCAAGATGAGAGTGAGGGATCAGCAGGTGGACATATTGGAGACCACCATTCACAGGATTTATTTTTTACCCGAGTTCCCTGCCCCCAATTCCAGTGTAGAGTTTGACTACAAGATAGGGCAAACAAGGAACCCACTTATGATGAGAGATCCAGAACGATGAGCCAGCTTGATTAGATAGGTGGTTGGTTATATTGCTGGGCAGTTGTTCGACCATGCAATCCAGCCCACTCTTGCTGACAATATGTTGACGTTAAAGCATTCACTATTGGTTGATAGCATCTTGGATTGTGATAATATTGATTTGTCTCACTTTATAGCCAATTAGAATCATGAGGCCACCTTGAAGAGGTCTACCTCAATCTCGTTCTCTTTATTGATATACAAGCTCTATCTAGAGCCGAGGGTAGAGAGTTTGTACTAGTAGGACTACCTAATTAAGGCCCAGCATACCATGGAACCCAGCCTAATTAGGGATGAAGAGAACCCGATGGTACTTCGGTGTGCTAGAGATGTTCGCCCAACTCCACCGCCTTAGGGTTCACAGATTACCACCACTTCTGCTGCTACTAAGGATAGGTCCCATAGCTAGAGGCAGATGAGGAGAAGGGGCTAACTACTTCTATTCCTGCACCACAGGCCTCATCATTATAAGCTACTCCTGCGGCCATGTTCTATGTGTCTGCTATCTCTATACAGGCCATGACATTGAGATTATTTTATGCTGAGTCATAGTTGACTCAACCTGTTCAGCTGATTAGGCAATAAGTACACCAGGCCATTTCAGATTCAGAGGGTCATATGCAGGCATTCATGGTTGCTACCATTAAGGACCATCTCTCCATTGTGGATGCTCAAATTGACGCCTACGAGGTGAGGGTACAACAAAGCTTGAGCGTTGCCCGATCATCAGTATTGATGGCCCTATAGACAGAGATCCAGCAACTCCAGATAGATGTGACACCAGCAGTGGCAGCACAGGTGTCACTACTAGACACTGCAGCCCCGATGCCACTGGTAGATTCTTTTGCTCTGGGTAAGCCTTCCCATAGGAAGAGCCCCTGCTCAGATAATGATGCTAATATTGTATGATTTCATGCGGTGCTAATTAAGTAAGAGTGTTATGACCTAAGCCTAGGGCCTAGACATGATATGGAGAATTGGTAACTCGAAAGGGCCCCAATCAAGCCTCTTAAAGTATCATTACACTCTTTAGTTGCGAAAGCAATTAAACAATAATAAAAGAATAGAAATAAGGGTATAGGGATGAAGGAAAGTCTCTCATAAAATTAAACATACAATAGTCAAGAGAGTCAATCTCATAGCATCATTACGTAACTTGTCCAACAACAGCTCTAAACTTAGAATTGAGCAGGGGCCAAGATAACTTTTTAGGATCACCCTTATAGGCAAATGTATAGAATAAATGAAAAAGAGTCCTTGTATGTCGTAAGAACTAGAGATATCATCCTTAGAGTTGAGGACTCACCCACTTGCTTTGAGAAGATGGTACTAGCCACGTGGAGGAAAATGATCAAGTGGAGCTCCGGTTTCTACATGGTGATATCATCTAGGCATAGAGTATATATTAGTACGTTTGAATGTTCTAAGTATGTAGGATGAAATGCAACAATAGATAGGTAACATAATCGAAATGCATAATTGGGCAATAGATGATCATATAGCGATATGACATGCATGAATGATACATGAAGTAAAACATTCTTAGATAGAACATAGTACATGTGTAGGAAAAGACCATCATTATAAACCAAGCAAACTTAGTACTTAGAATCCAAGGTATACCACCCCTTGGAAGTGATTGAGGAATCAACCCCTCAATTGGTTGATGGGCATGACCACCCCCTTCAAAAGTGATTGAGGTATCAACCCCTTAATCGGTTGATGGCATACCACCCCCATCTGAGGTGATTGAGGTATCAACCCCTCAATTGGTTAATGTTTATCACACCCTACCTTCCATGGTGATTGAGGTATCAACCCCTTAATTGGTTGATGGTTGTTACACCCTACCATCCATGGTAATTAAGGTATCAACCCCTCAATTGGTTAATGTTTATCACACCCTACCTTCCATGGTGATTGAGGTATCAACCCCTTAATTGGTTGATGGTTGTTACACCCTACCATCCATGGTAATTAAGGTATCAACCCCTCAATTGGTTATGGTCAACTCACAACACTATAGATATTTTTCATGAAATCAACCCATATATACCCTCCTTTCATCATCATAAAGTCTTTCAAATCATAGTTCACATAATAGATCATCAATAGCTCAAGAATACAAAATCGAACAATTTATCAAATAATTGGCAGGTGTGTAATGCTAATATAAAACCATGCAATTCAAGAGTGATATGATGCAAAAAAACTTGAAGTAAATCAACCCACTAACACTTGGTGATAACCTTCATGCAATATACATCAAAATCCTTCATCGAATCTCAATATAGATCATAATTTCATAGTTCAAAACATGTTTAAACAGTCAAACTTTTATGAAACCCCAACATAGTTATAGTCAAATTCATAGTAAGTAAGACGCATAGGTAAATCAACTTAGAAACATGAAATTTATGTAAAAAAGAAGCTTAGGCACCATGGGTGAAAGAACCCAATGGTTGAAACCCACATATCATAACTGTGGAGATTTTCTTGAAGAAGATTTAGATGTAGAGTTGAAGCTTGAATAAAATCCTTAAATCTGTAATGAGATTTGGCACTTGAATTTTGAGTGAAATATTTATCCAAATGTTTGAGAGAGTATTGGGGAATGTCTTGTATGATATGAAGGTAAAATATGGCTTAGTATAGGTGTTTTTAAGCATGGGAAGGCTTAGGCCCAAGACCCAAAGGCCTTGGATTGCAATAACAAAACTAGCAAAAATTAACACTGGTCCAGGGTCGCGGTATCATCGCGGACCGTCACTAGAATTTAAAAATTTGCCAAATTTATTTTTTGCTATGGGTCCTCCAAAATTCGGATTATACCCATTTCCCACTCACTTTTTGCCCATTGAACAAGAATTTAAAGTCAAACTTTCGATATGACGCACGAATTCTGAGATATATGGAAATTACGATTATGGGCACTTCCGAGTCACATTTTTGGGCACTTTTTAGGCATCATTTCAATATCTGCCCCTTGGGAACATTCGTCCCCAAATGTCAAAGAAATGTATATAAGGGAAGTAAGCAAGATAATTTTAGCCCACATAAGAATGCAATAATGCATTTAAACATCATCTCAAAAATCTCAACACAAGTGTAAAAATCACCATGAACATGTCAATTTAAACATAAATGTATGCAAATGATATGAGGGCTGAAACTTAAGACTTGGAATCATGAAAAGGACTTGGTTAGGTATTACAAGCTTGAATAGAATAAAAGAGGTATAGATATTTCTTCTCCATGCTTGCTCCAACTTCCCGAATGACACTTCCTACTTGATGATTCTTCCAAAGGGCCTTGACGAGCACTATATCCTTATTAACCAACATTTCCCCCATCCATCCAATATCTCCATTGGGACATTCTCCTAAGCCAACTCATCCTCCATAACAGCCGCAACCTCAAAGAGTTTTATAGCACTTGAGTCACCAACATATCTCCTCAACCTAGATGCATGAAGAAGCAGACGAACCATATCCACATCCATAGGCAACTCCAGTTCGTATGCAACCTTACCAATCCTCCTCAGCAATCTATAAGTACCCATAAACTCAATTCCTTTCTTACAAAAATGCTTCATACCTTTCATGGGTGAAACCTTCAAATAGACCCAGTCACCAACCTTAGATTCAAGATCCCTTCTCCTCACATCGGCATAGGACCCTTGATGACCTTGGGCTATTTTCAACCTTTCTCTAATCAACCTCACTTTTTCTAAGGCCTCCATCACTAAATTCGGACCCGACAAAGCGATCT
>DF357330.1:0-33359 GCA_000787875.1 Solanum virginianum | reverse complement strand
GGACCCGACAAAGCGATCTCTCCCACTTCAAACCACCTAACTGGACAAAAACTTAGCAATGTCTTTCTTTATACCTCCCCCAAAAATTCATCCCTCAAATCTCCATACAATTTTGTAGAACCTGGGTGAATAGAATAGGGAGAATTATGAGCCTCATCAACAATCCTCTTTCTTAAGTCATCTAAACAAGGCACATACAACCTACCTTGGTATCTAAGGGCACCATCTCCCCCTTGGGAGAAAACCTCTATCTTTCCCTCTCTCGTGAAGGCCTTTAATTCTATCGAGAAGGGGTCAAGATCTTTCTTTGCTTTTACCTTATCAACCAAGGAAGATTTTGAACCATCAACAACCACAATACAACTATTATCAATCTCTTCCAGCCTAACCCCCAATCTAGATAACCGAAGAACATCTCTAGCGGCCTCTATGCCCCCATCATCAACATGAGCTACACTACCCATAGACACCCTACTCAAAGCATCGGCCACAACATTAGCCTTATCGAGGTAATAATGCACACTAATATCATTATCTTTAAGAAATTCTAACCACATTCATTGTCTCAAGTTGAGGTCTCTTTGAGTGAACACATATTGGAGACTCTTATGATTAGTAAACATATTAACATGCATATCATACAAATAATGATGCCAAATTTTTTAAAGCAAACACCATGGTGGCTAATTCAACATCGTGAGTGGGATAATTCTTTTCATGCACCTTGAGTTGTATAGAAGTCACGACCCAAGCCTATGGCCTAGACATGACTAGCGAACAGGGAACCAGAAGGAACCCCAAACAAACCTCATACCATATCATTACACATCCTTGGTCGCGGAAGCATTTGAAATGATAATGTAAAATAAGCATAAATAAGGGAATTCAGACTAAGGATAGACCTTCTATCATAACATCATAGAAACAACCGAGTCAAGGCTCACAACATAGATATATAACCTGTCTAACAACACCTCTAGTACATAGATAAGAGTAGGGGCCAAGATAAGAAACCGGGCTTACCCTCATAGTCAATACATAACCAAAGAAAAATAATCTTAATACGTAGCAAGAGTTCATAAGAAACATCCTCGAAATGGGGGACTCACCAATAAGATTTTAGAACAGTTGAACTAGACATGTGGAGAAGGAGGATGATCAAGCAGTGACATCATGTAGGTATAGAGTATCCATTAGTATATTTGAATGTACTAAGTATGTAGGATGGAATACAACATGAGATAGGAAAAATACATAACCATAAGCCGTGAATAGCATACTAACAATATGGTATGTATGAATGATACTCAAAGTAAAACATGTTTATATAGAACATAGCATATGTGTAAGAAAAGACCATTGAACTATTGGTGGATCATCACACCCTACCACCCTTGGTGATTGAGGTATAATACTATCAATAGGTTGGTGGATCATCGCACCTTATCACCTGTTGTGCCAAAGTACAAATCCCTGATAGGTTGGTTGATAGTCACACCTTACCATCCATGGTGCCGGAGTACAAATCCCCCGATAGGTTGATCGGTACAAACCCCCAAAAAGGTTGGTGGATAGTCACACCCTAGGGCATGGTCACATTGCAACACTATATAGAGAATAGCATATATATATATTTACTTCATCATCATATAGTCCTCATATACATTTCATCATCATATAGTCATTCAACTCATAAGACATGCATTGGACCTTCAATTCCTCAAAAAACCATAACCGAACATTTTATCGAACACTTAGAGGGTATGTAGTGCTAGTGTAAAACCATGCAATTCAAGAGTGTTATCATGCTAGAAAATTCTGCGTAAAACCAACAATAAATACTTAGTAACATCCTCAAGCAAGATACATCAAAACCCTTCATCAAATCATATAATAGGCCTTGGTTTCATAGCTCAAAACATAGCAAAACAGTCATCATTTCATAAACCCTAACATAGTGTGCAGTGATTTTCATAATAAATAAGACCCATGAGTAAATCATCTTTGAACCATGCAAATTATGGTAAAAGGAGACTTGGGAATCATGGGTGAAAGAAACCCACATACCATAGCTTTCTGAGATGAATTTGAAGAAGATTGGAGATAGAGATGTGAAGCTTGAGTGCAATCCTTAAGAATATAGAAATGGTTTTGAGACTTGAGTTTAGGAGTAGAATATTTGGCTAAGTATTTTAATGAGTACTGGGGAATGTTTAGAACGATATGAGGGTGAAAATGGCTTAGTATAGGTATTTTCACATTTGGAAACACTTAGGCGCAAGACTTAAAAGTTTTGGACTGAAGTCAAAACTGGGCAAAAATTAACACTAGAGCACACCCTTGGCGCGTCGCACCAGGGGCGCAAAAAGCTCACTGAAATCACATTTTGGTAATTTCAAATTTTAATATGGTTGCTCTAAAATTGGAGTTAGATGACTCACACCCTAAATTTGACTCCCTGAACAAGAATATGAAGTCGGATTTTTGATATCACTCATGGATTTTGAGATATATAAAAAATATGATTTCGGGCACTTTTGAGTTTTTAAGCACTTTTAGGGGTCATTATAGTCGAAGCATAGGTTATCTCTGTACCATTTTGCATCAAATCATAACTCAAACCAATTCTTGAGGCATAATGATACACCACAAACCCCTTCCAACCCTTCTGGTAGAGACAAGATAGGAGCGGACACAAGATTATCCTTCAATGTTTGGAAACTCCTTTCACACCCATCGGACCAAACAAATTTGCCTTATTTTGGGTCAAATAAGTCATGGGAGAGGCAACAGAAGAGAATCCATTCACAAATTTCTGGTAGTAACCTGCTATGCTCAAGAAACTTCTAATGTCTGATGGAGTCAAACATCTAGGCCAATTTCTAATCACTTCTATCTTTTAGGACCCACCTTAATACCATCCCCCGATGCCATATGACCTAGAAGGCAACCTCTTGTAACCAAAACTCACACTTCTCATACTTGAATACCACTTCTCTTCCCTCAATTTTAGTAGCACCACCCTCAAATGATTCACACTCTCCCACTTACTATGGGAATAGATCAAACTATCATCCATTAAGACCACCACAAACAATCAAGGTAGTATTTAAAGGCCCTATTCATGTGACCTATAGACATAATCAGTGCATAAGCCTAACCCAAAGGCACTACCCAAAATTCAAATTATTAGTAAGGACACCAAAAATTTATTAACTACCAAAATCGACTCAATAGGAATGACTTAGGTTCAACACCCCCAACTCCTATAAGATGATAAATGCAACCCTTAGAGATTAATTGGACCTTAAGACAAGAAATGAACTTACTCCTTCACTACCACTTTACCATCCCCCCACTCAAGGACGGATTCATTAGGGAGTTGGAATCTAACTCTATAGGTCCTACAATCAATGGAGGTACAATATGCAAGCAACTAATCTACCCCAAGAATGACATCAAAGTCCACCATATCTAATTCAACAAAATCACAAGGCAATACCCAATGCAATATGACCATGGGATAATTTCTATGGACTTTTCTAGCAACACTAGACTTACCAATGGGGGGTACACAAAAAAGAAGTTCACACAACAATTCAGGGCACATATGAAGCCCACTACCAACAAAAGGAATAATGAAACAGATAGTGGCATCGGAAACTATCAATCCATACACAACAAGGTCAAAGGAAACTTCAACTTACCAGTAGCAACATTGGGAGCCTCATCCCCTTCTTGAGCCACTTGATCAACATGACTATCTTATTCTTGAGATCGACCACCTTTACATCTCTTTTGAGCATGTGGACAATCAATAACCTTGTGGCCCACCACACCATAACCATAACAAGCATTAGATTTCCTCAAGCATAGACCACTATGGTTCTTCCCACAACTATGGCACTTATGTTTAGTCATCCCACCATTGCTACCTTGTAACCTCGGGTTAATCATTCCATTAATAGCATGCTTCTTGTTTGTTGCACTAGAGGACCTCTGGCCTTGAAATTCATAATCTTGTTGGAGATGCTCGCTCTTACCACTTGGGAAATTAACCTTATACCGAGTCTTCTTAGACTCCCACTTTTTCTTTTTCGAGCATATGGACAATTAACTATCTAGTGGTCTATCTCACCACACCCATAGCATGCACCCATGTTCCTCAAACATGTGCCATCGTGTTTTTTCCCACACCTTAGGCATCTAGGACGAGTGGCATATGATGCCTATCTCTAATTTGGGCTCTCTTGGCCTTTCCCTCTCCACTCTTACAATTTGAAGTCTCAAGGGTACCCACCAATCGCTTGAGTTAGGTAGTCACGACCTTCGCCAATACCCATAGAGCATTGCGAACCTCCACATTCGATATGTCATCGTCCTAAGTAGCTTGAAACATATTTAGAAATGTAAAGGTTAGGAATTAGTCATAAGCTAGAGGATGTAACTGTATTGCATTACAAAGACCATAAGGAAGTAAAATATTTCCTCAAATGCCTTATAGCCTCCTATTCATAGTTATGGCGCACTCACAACCATGAATAAGACTCTAATCAATGTAGTGTGTTGGATGTCGAGGACCATTAACAACCTAGTGCTCTGATACCAAGTTTATCATGACCCAAGCCTAAGGCCTAGACATGACACGACGAATGGGGAACCCAAAGGGGCCCCAATCAAGCCTCTTAACGTATCATTACTCATCCTTGCTCGCGAAACCAATTAAGCAATAATAAAAGAATAGAAATAAGGTCATAAGGATGAAAAGAAGTCTCTTATAACATTAAAACTTACAAGACTCAAGAGAGTCAAGCTCATAGCAACATTACATAACTTGTCCAACAACACATCTAAATTTAGAATTGAGCAGGGGTAAAGACAACTTTCCAGGCTTAGCCTCGTAGTCAAAAGCAAACAATAGAAGAAAGAGATTTTTTGCATGATGTAAGAACTAAAGATATCATCCTCAGAGTTGAGGACTCACCATACTTACTTAGATAATATGGTACTAGCCATGTGGAGAAAGATGATTAAGTGGTGCTTCGGTTCCTAAATGGTGATATCATGTAGGTATAGAATATGCGTTAGTGCATTTGAATGTACTAAGTATGCAGGATGCAGTGCAATAATAGATAGGAAATATAATTAAAATGCATAATTGGACAATAGATAAGCACATAGCAATATGGCATGCATGAATAATGCTTGAAGTAAAACCTGCTTAGATAGAACATACTACATATATAGGAAAAGTCTATCTTCATAAACTAAGCAAACTTTGTACTTGGAATCTAAGGTAGACCACCTCTTGAAAGTGATTAAGGAATCAACCCCTTAATTGTTTGATAGGCATGACCACCCCCATCCAATATGATTGGGGTATCAACCCCTTGATGTCATACCACCTACATCCAAGGTGATTGAGGTATCAACCCCTCAATTGGTTGATGGTTTTCATACCCTACCATCCATGGTGATTAAGGTATCAACCCCTCAATTGGTTGATGGTTGTCATACCCTACCATCCATGGTGATTGAGGTATCAACCTCTCAATTTGTTATGGTCAACTCACAACACTGTAGATATTTTTTATGAAATCAACCGAGATATACCCTCCTTTTGTCATCATAAAGTCTTTCAAATCATAGGTCATATAATAAATCATCAGTAGCTCAAGCATCCAAGATTGAATATTTTATCAAACACTTGGTGGGTGGGTAATGATAGTATAAAACCATGCAATTCAAGAGTGATATCATGCAAGAAAACTTGAAGTAAATCAACCCACCAACACATGGTAATACCCTTATAAAATATACATCTAAACCCTTCATCGAATCTCAAGATAAATCATAGTTTCATAGCTCACAACATGCTTAAACAGTCACACTTTTATGAAACCCTAATATAGTTCATAGTAAAATTTATAGTAAGTAAGACCCATAAGTAAATCAACTTAGAAATAGGAAATTTATGTAAAAGAGAAGCTTGGGCCCCATGGCTGAAAGGACCCAATGGTTGAAACCCATATACCATAACCTTGGAGATTTTCTTGAAGCAGATTTGAATAGAGACTTGAAGCTTAAATGTAATCCTTAGATCCGGAATGAGATTTGGCACTTGAATTTTGAGTGAAATATTTGTCTATGTGTTTGAGAACATCTAAAGATTTGAATGGAGACTTGAAGCTTGAGAGAAATCCTTTAGATCCGGAATGAGATTTGGCACTTGAATTTTGAGTGAAATATTTGTCTATGTGTTTGAGACACAGGTCCACAAAGTTGGCGTGTCGCCGTACCATCCTGGACCGTCATTGGAATTTTAAAATTTGTGAAATTCATTTTTCACTATGGGTCCTCTAAAATTTGGGTTATCCCTATCTCCTACTCTATTTTTCCCCCTGAATAAAAATATGAAGTCAGATTTTTAATATCAAGCACGGATTTTGAGATTTTGGTATGAATGGAAAGTTGATCCCAGATATGTGGGTCTTTAAAGGGTGATGTAAAGGGTTTGTAAGGTAGCTTATGAGTTGGATTTGCCTAGAGAAATGAATTTGGTTCATCAGGTATTTCATGTGTCTATCTTGCGGAAATATATGGGTGATCCAAAGGCTATTGTACCTCTTGATGTTATGGATGTTGTTAAAGATAATTTGACCTATGAAGAGGTTTTGGATCAGATTTCAGATAGGAAAGTAAAGAGGTTGAGGAACAAAGAGGTGGCTTCCGTTAAGGTTCTTTAGAGGAATCAACAAAATGAAAGTGCTACTTGGGAGGCCGAAGCGGACATGCAAAAGCGATATCCTTACCTTTTCCACTCCACTCAAGCCTAAGGTATCACTCTAAGTCCCCTATGTAATTTCAAGTCTATGTTTAGCCCATGAAATATGCATACATTCCTATTTAATTTGACAAGTTCATGATGATTTTACACTTATGATAAGATTTTTGAAATGATGTTTAAGTGCATTGTTACATCCTTATGTGGGCTGAAATTTGTCACGTTTACATCTCTCATATATGTCTCTTTAACATTCGGGAACGAATGTTCCCAAGGGGGAGATATTGTAACAACCCCCCCCACAAAAAAGAAAAGTGCGCAAAAATGCTCCTCGAAAGTTCTCGGAATGTAATTTCCTTATATCTCCAAATCTGTGCGCGATATTGAAAATAAAACTTCATATTCCTATTCAGGTGGTCAAATTGAGTAGCGAATGGGTCTAACCCTGATTTAAGAGCAATCGATTAGCAATTTTGATTAATGCAAATTCAAGTGAGCTTTCGCCTTGGTGTATTTTTTACCCAGTTTTGACTTTGGTCCAAGACTTTTAAGTCTTGAGCCTAAGTGTTCCCAAACGTGAAAATACCTATACTTAGCTATTTTTAACCCTTATATCATTCTAAACATTCTCCAATTCTCTTTCAAACACTTAACCAATATTTCATCTCCTAAATTCATCTCTCAAAACCCTCTCCATTTTTAAGGATTTCCTCTTAAGCTTTAAGTCTCCATCTTTAATCTTCATCAAGTTCATTTTCAAAGCTAAGATATGTGGGTTTCTTTGATGGTTTCCTTTCACCCATGACACCTAAGCTCTCTGCTGCTTAAAATTACATGATTTAAAGTTGATTTACTCATGGTTCTTATCCATTAGGAATTTCATCGCACACTATATTTGGGTTTCATGAAATTATGGTTGTTTTTAGCATGTTTTGAGCTATAAATCTAAGATCTAGTGCAAGATTTGATAAATGATGTTGATGTGTATTGCTTGAGGGTGTTACCAAATATCTATTGATTGTTTTACATTGATTTTTCTTGCATGATTTTACTCTTGAATTGCATGATTTTATACTAGCGCTATACACTCTCTAAGTTTTTGATAAAATATCTAGTTATAGATTCTTGAGGAACTGAAGGTCCAATGCATGTCTTCTGAGTTGACTGACTGACTATATGAAGATGAAATGATGATGGAAAGGAATGTGTGTATATGATGATAAAAGGAGTGTATATATATATATGATATTACCTCTATAGTGTTGGGGATGACCAAACCTAGCTTAAGGGGTTGTAGGCCTGAGTAACCTTGTCGAGGGTTTGGTACCTCAATGCCTAGCTCGGGGAGTTATAGGCCCGATTAACCTTGTTGGGGGTTTGTACCCATCAACCTTGTTGCAGGGTTTGTACTCAATTGACCTTGTTGGGGGGTTTGTACTCCATCAACCTCATGAAGGGGTTTGTACCTTATCCGCCTATCGAATGGGGTGGTAGGCCCTTTATTGGACTAAGAATGTTCACTCCTTACACTTACTTTATGATCAATATAAGCATGGTTTGCTACGAGCATCCTCTATGCATGCCATATTGCTATATGAACTCATTGCCTATGCTTATGCATTTCAATTATATTGCTATCTCTTATTGCATTGCATCCTACATACTTAGTATATTCAAATGTACTAATGCATACTCTATGCCTACATGATATCACCATCTAGGAACTGGTGCACCGCTTGATCATCCTTCTTCTCCATGTGGCTAGTACGATTATCTGTTAATCTTGTTCATGAGTTCTCCATTCTGGGGATATGCTCATGATCTCTTGCTATATACTAATACTATCTTTACTTTATTTATGTATTGGCTATGATGGTGAGCCCGGTTGTTTTTTATCGTCCTCGCTCTTATCTATATAGTAGAGGAGTTGTTGGACATGCTATGTACCAATGATATGAGCCTTGACTCTCTTGTTTCTTGATGTTATGATATGAAAGCTTACCATATTTTGATCTATTCACATAGTGAGGAGGAGCATATGGGTCATTTAAGGGTGGTGTTACAAATATTGAGGGAAGAGAAATTATATGCCAAGTATGAAAAATGTGAATTTTGGTTAAAAGAGGTTGCCTTCCTAAGTCATATGGTATCAGGGGATGGTATTAAGGTGATCCTAAAAAGAGAGATGTGATTAGAAATTGGCCTAGACCATTGACCCCCTCTGATTTTAGGAACTTTTTAGGCTTAACGGGTTACTATCGGAGGTTTGTGAATGAGTTCTCTTTTATTACTTCTCCTATGACCAAGTTAACTCAAAAAAACCAAATTTGTGTGGACTAATGAGTATGAAAAGAGTTTCCAACAATTAAAAGATAAGCTTGTGTCCGCTCCTATATTCTTACTATCGAATGGGCTAGAAGGATTTGTTGTGTATTGTTATGCTTCTAGAGTTGGTTTGGGTTGTGTGTTGATGAAAAATGGTAAGGTGATAGCCTATGCTTCTAGGCAACTCAACTTACATGAAACAAATTATCCTACTCATGATCTTGAACTAGCCGATGTGGTATTTGCATTAAAGATTTTGCGACACTATTTGTATGGGGTGCATGTAGATGTGTTCACTGATCATAAGTCTCCAATATGTCTTCACTCAAAGCAATCTCAATTTGAGACAAAGAAAGTGGTTAGAACTTCTTAAGGACAATGGTATGAGTGTGCATTACCATCCTGGTAAGGCCAATGTGGTGGCCAATGCTTTGAGTAGAGTGTCCATATATAGCCTAGCACATGTTGATGATGTTGGCAAAGTGGTGGCTAGTGAGGTCCATCAGTTGGCTAGATTGGGAGTTAGGTTGGAAGAGGATGATAAAGGTGGTGTTGTGGTAGTTGATGACTCTAAATCTTCATTGGTTGAATAGGATAAAGCAAAGCAAGATCTTGACCCTGCTTTGTTAGAATTGAAGGCATTGGTGAAAGATGGTAAGGTCGAGGTTTTCTCCTAAGGGGGAGATGGTGTCCTTAGATACCAAGGTAGATTATGTGTGCCTTGTGTTGATGGCTTGAGAGAAAATGTTCTTGATTAAGATGGATTTTGTGGTTGGGTTACCCAAGACTATTAAGGGTTTTGACTCCATTTTGGGATGTGGTTAAGACTACATATGAGGTTGAATATTATGATAGGTTGTACATTCATGAGTTGGTGAGATTGTATGGGGTGCCCATGTCTATCATATCAGATCATGGTGATCAATTTACTTTACATTTTTGGAGGTCCTTTCAAAAGGATCTTGGTACAAGAATTAAACTTAGTACGACGTTTCACCCTCAAATGGATGGCCCAGCCAAAAGAACTATTCAAAAACTTGAGGATATACTTAGGGTTTGTCACGACCTAAGCCTAGGGCCTATATATGACCGACGAATGGGGAACATAAAGGAACCCCAAATAAGCCTCATAGCACATCATCACATATCCTTGGTTGTGAAAGTAAGATAATTCATCATATGAAACATAAACAAGGGGAAATGGGGACTATGGAAGAAAGACTTACATTTAAATAGCTTGAATATGATAAGCAAGTCAAAGCTCAAGCATAATAAAATTCTTGTCAAACAACACCTCTAACATAGAACTTAACAGGGGCCAAGACAACAACCGGGCTCACACTCGTAGTCAAAGTATACCAAAAAGGAAAGATAGTCTTTATTACATAGCATAAGAACATAGATATTACCCTCGGACATGAGGACTCACCAACTAGGTTGAATGGATGCCACTAGCTGCGTGGAGGAGGATGATGACCAAATAGAGCACTGGTTCCTACATGGTAACACTATATAGGCATAGAGTATGCATTAGTACATTTGAATGTACTAAGTATGTAGGATGCAATGCAACAAGAGATAGACAACATAATCAAAATTTATAAACTTAGACAATGGATAACATAGTATTGATATGACATGTATGAATGATACTTAAAGTAATATCATGCTTATATAAATCATAAAATGTAAGTAGAAAGAGACCATCCTTTGGCTAATGGGTTTACCACCTACCATCCTAGGTGATTGAGGTATCAACCCCTCAATTTTGTTATCAACATACACTACCTACCTCTAAGGCGATTGAGGTATCAACCACATAATTTGGCTAATAAGATATCAACCCCTCACTTTGGTTAATGAGGTATCAACCCCTCAAGTTGGTTAATAAGATATCAACCCCTCAATTTGGTTAATGTGGTATCAACCCCTCAATTTGGTTAATGAACATCGTCCCTTTTGTCATAGTGGTCAAGGAGTGGTAGCCCTTCATCAAGACATGGTCATCTTAGAATAATATAGATAATTATCATAAGTATAGCTCATATAAACATTCATTTCATCATCATAAAGTTATTCAACTCATAGGACATGTATTGGACCTTCAAATTCCTCAAGAAACCACATCCGGACATTTTATCAAACACTTGGCAGATGTGTAATAGGGGTAGAAAACCATGCAATTTATAGATGAAATCATGCAAGAAAATCCATTCTAAAACCATAAATAAATAACTTGAAACACTATTAAGTAATATACATCAAAACCCATGGGTTTCCTTGAAATTGAATTGGGGCTTGATGGAGGCTCTTGAGAGAATTTAGTCATGTGATTGAGATGATAGTAATGACATTTGGTCCTTAGGAATAGGGTTTAGGTCTTTCAGGAAGGTTAAGATAACCTAGGAAGTCAAAAAGGGTCATTAGAATAATTAGCATTAACGAAAATGCTATTAGTGAACAAATGGAAAAGATGACAATGTGTGGCCTAAATAAAGGTTTGATTAGTCGTGTGGCTCTTCATGGGTTATATGGAGTGTCCATGAGACAAGACTTAGCCTCAGAATTGCAATTAGAACACTTGGGAAAAGGTTATCGTCGACGTCACTTTGACAGACCACTTCACAGGCCGTGTGGTGCTTTATGGTATGTTTAGTGGTCCATTACTTCACAGTTGGACAAGAATATATGGTTTGAAAACTTTTCACCCTAGCACTATGAGCTGTGAGTCCTCACACGGCTAGTCAAGGGTACCCGTGGCACCTCCCTTAGCCAAAATCTCCCCTCATGCCAACCTTATGCCTCTTGCACACCCCCACAACCCTTCACATGGTTAGTGGCTAGCTACATGTCTTGTGCCACTAGCTGTGTCATATTTCCTAGTCTAAAAATTGAGTTTTCCAGCCCCAAGCCATCCAAACGGCTCATCATACACCACACTGGTCGTCAAGTTATCCGTTTGACACCCCTACACAAGAGGGTCTCACGAAAATCATCAAAACTACTTCATCCGACATCAAAATGAGGTGAAACCAAGTGTGTTGGAAAGCTTACTCAAAGGGATTTCATCTGACATGTCCTAAACCATACAGTTCTTAGTGTGTTAAAAGTTATGCTTATTTAAAGTTGACCATTATATGAACCATCACCCAAAACTCAACTCTTAGGGAAGTCTTGAACTCGTCTAGGTACTAGGAGTCTCCCATGAACCAAATACATACCCAACCTAGCAAAATGAGGCTTAAAGCATGGATACGTAAGGGACTAGTGTTACAAGGTGTCATAGGGCCTCTATATTGGAGCTCAAGTGTAGTTGGGATGATCATCTTTCATTGATTGAGTTTGCCCTTGAGGGTAAGCTTAGGGCTTGTGCATTGGAGCTTAAGGGTTGTTGGGATGATCATCTTTCTTTGATTGAGTTTGCCTGTAACAATAGCTATCATTCTAGCATCGGTATGGCCCCTTTTGAGGCTCTCTATGGTAGATGTTATAGATCATCGGTGGGGTGATTTGAGGTTGGGTAAGTGGCTTTTTAGAGACCAGATCTAGTTATAAAGGCCCTTGAGAGGGTTAGGATGATTAGAGAAAGGTTAAAGATGGCCCAAAGTCGCCAAAAGTCCTATGCTGATGTGAGGAGAAACGATCTTGAATTCAAAGTTAGTGATTGGGTCTATATGAAGGTGTCACCTATGTAGGGTATGGTTCATTTTGGTAAGAAGGTAAAGTTACATCTATGATATATGGGTCTTTGTAGGGAAATGAGGAGGATTAGGAAGGTTGCTTATAAGTTACAATTGCCTGGTGAAATAGATTTGGTTAATTCGGTCTTTTATGTATCCATGTTGAGGAAATGTGTAGGAGACCCTAATGCTATTATGCCTCTTGATGTTGTGGGTGTTGTTAAAGACCATTTGACTTATGAGGATGTTTCGGTTCAGCTTTTATATAGACAAGTGAAGAGGTTGAGGAACAAGGATGTGGCTTTCGTTAAGGTCCTTGGAGGAATCAACAAGTTGAAAGTGCCACATGGGAAACGGAAGCGGACACGCAAAAGTGATATCCTTATCTATTCCATTCTATTCAAGCCTAAGGTACTAACTCTAAGTCTCCTATATGATTCCAAGTCTATGTTCAACCCCTGTCATTTGCATATATTCTTGTTTAAATTGACAAGTTCATGATGATATTACACTTATCTTGAGATTTTTGAAATAATGTTTTAGTGCATTGTTGCATCCTTATGTGGGCTGAAATTGTCATGTTTACATCTCTCATATAGCAATCTTTGACATTCAAGGATGAATGTTCCCAAGGGTAAGATACTAAAATAACCCTAAAAAGTGCTCGAAAATGTGCCTCGATAGTGCCCAGAATTGTAATTTCCATATATCTCAAAATCTGTGCATGATATAAAAAATATGACTTCATATTCTTGTTCAAGGGTGGAAATTGAGTGGTAAATGGGTGTAACCCCAATTTTAGAGCAAACAAATCACAATTTAAAATTCCCAAAAATCAAATTTCCAGTGAGGTTTCCGCGCCCCTAGCACGACACGACAAGGGCGCGCCTCAGTGTAATTTTGTGCAGTTTTTTGCTATGGCCCAAGGCTTTTGGGTCTTGTGCCTAAGCCATCTCATGTATGAAAATATCTAAAATTAGCCATATTTCACCCTCATATCATTCAAGACAGACTCATAATTCACTCCAAATTTCAAGTCCCAAAACTAATCCGGATCTTAAGGTTCTCATTCAAGCTTCAAGTTTCCATCTCCAATCTTTTTCAAGAATTCTCCAAAGCAACAGTATGTGGATTTCATTCATGGTTTCCTTTCACCCATGATGCCCAAGCTTGCTTTTTACTTAAATTACATGATTTCAAGTTGATTTACTTATGGGTCTTATTATGAATTAGACTATGAACAATGTTGGGGTTTCATGAAATTATGACTATTTTACCATGTTTTGATCTATGAATCAATGAGTGATTATTGGATTTGATGAAAGGTTTTGATACATATTGCTTGAGGGTATTACCAAGTATTGATGGAGGATTTTACAATGGATTTTCCTGCATGAATTCATCCCTTAATTGCATGGTTATATACTAGCTCTACACACCTGCCAAGTGTTTAATAAATGTCCAGTTATGGTTTTTTGAGGAATTGAAGGTCCAATGCATACATTATGAGTTGAATGACTTTATGATTATGAAAGGAATTTAAGTATATGATATTCTCCTATATAGTGTTGGAAAGTGACCATGCCTAACTTGGGGGGATAAGAGCCCGAGTAACCATGTCAAGGGGTTTATACCTTGATAACAAATCAAGGGGTTTGAGTCTTCATATTCGGGTTGAGGGGTTAGTACCTCAATCACCAGGGATGGTAGGGTGTGACTATCCACCAACCAATTAAGGAGTTCATACCTTGGTAACAGGGTTGAGGGGTTAGTACCTCAATCACCATGGTGGTAGGGTGCGATGATCCACCAACCAACCAAAGGTGTTTGTACCTTGGTAAACTATTGATTCTATAACAATGGTCTCTTCTTACACATATATTATGTTCTACATAAGCATGATTTACTTCAAGCATCTACCATACATACCATATTGTTATATGCTCATCTATTTCCTAACTATGCATTTTGATTAAGTTGCCAATCTATTGTTGCATTGCATCTACTTACTTGGTACATTCAAATGTACTAACCAATATTGTATGCCTACATAATGTTACCATGTAGGGACTGGAGCCCCACTTGATCATCCACCTCCACGTGGCTAGTATGACTTCTCTCAAGCTAGTTGGTGAGTCTTCCATTTTGGGGACAATATCTATGTTCTTATGCTATGTATTATGACTCTCTTTCTTTATCATATATTTGGACAATTAGGGTGAGCCCGATTGCTTGTCTTGGCCCCTTTTAAGTTCTTTGGTTAAAGGTGTTGTTAGACATGTTATTTATAATGCTATGAGCTTTTACTCTCTCTTAACTCTTAATGTTTATGATATGAAACATGTCCCTTAGCCACGGTTATCCCTATTTACTACCTCTTGTTGTCATTTTATTGCTTTTGCAACCAAGGATGTGTAATGATGTGCTATGAGGCTTGCTTGGGGTCGCTTTAGGTTCCATATGTGCCATGTCACATCTAGGCCCTAGACTTGGGTCGTGATAGGTGACACGTCTTAAATGTGAAAAATGTAGGAGGAATCATAGTGGCATATGTTGGAGGAGCAAGAGTGCATGCATTGGGTGTAGTGAGATAGGCCACGAAATTTTGGATTGTCCACATGCTCACAACAAAGTTAAAGATGGCTAAGGGCAAGAAGGTCATATGGATCAAAGGGTTTAAGAAGGCCAACAAGAGGGTGCTCCATGATATAGTTGATTCTATACCCTTAAAGGGAGGATGGGAGGAGATGAGGTGCCCAATATTGTTACCGGTATGTTAAAGATTTATTATTTTGATGTCCATGCTTTGATAGGTCTGGGGGGCCACTGTTTCTATCATTATTCCTTATATTTCTAGTAGGTTTCATGTGTGTCCCGAATTGCTATGTGAACATCTTAGGTGTCTATCCCATTGGTGAGTCTATTGTTGCTAAAAAAGTCTATAGGGGTTGTCCCATGTCCTTATTGCATAAAGTATTATTTTGTGACTTTGTTGAACTTGGTGTGGTGGATTTGAGATTGTCCTTGGGGCAGATTGGTTTCATGCATATCATGCTTCTAATGAGTGTAGAGCCCATAAGGTTGTAATGTGATGGTTAAAGATAGATGAACTATTTGAACAACTACAAGAGGCTAGTCATTTCTTTTCTAAGATTGATCTTCGGTCCTGTTTCTTTTTCCCCCAAGTGAAGTGAGGGAGGGTGATATCCCCGAGAGAAAAGTTTTTGGACTAGGTGTGGGCATTTGAAATTTGTGGTAGTGTTTTTTGGCTTAACTAATGCACCGACTATGTTTATGGATCTTGTGATTAGGGTCTTTAAACCCTACCTTGTTATGTGTGTCATAGTTTATGGATGGTATATTTATTTATTTCCAAAATAAAAAAGAACTTATGAGTCATTTGAGAATGATATTATAAATTTTGAGGGATGAGAGGTTGTTTGCTAAATGTGATAAGTGTGAATTGTGGGTAACAAGGAGGTGGTTAGAGAAGTGAACCAGTTGGCTAGGTTGGGAATAACGTTGGATGAAGTTGAGAATTATAGTGTACTGATTTTGATGGTTCCAAATCTTATTTAGTTGAAGGGGTCAAGTAAGAGTAATAGCATGACCCTGCCTTGCTAGAGTTGAGTGCTTTGGTAGAAGATGGTGAAGTGGAGGTTTTCTCCCAAGGGGGAGATGATGTCTATAAGTACTAAGGTAAGGTCGGCTTTGTGTGCTTGTGTTGATGGTTGGGTTCCTTGAAAGTCCCACCTATAAAGGGTGTGATTCAATTCGGCAAGAAGGTGAAATTGAGCCTAAGGTGTATAGGTCCTTATAGAGTGTTGAGGAGAATTGGTAAAGTTGCATATGAATTGGAATTGCCCATGGGAATGGATAGGTTTCATTCAGTCTTCCATGTATCTATGTTGAGAATTTGTATTGGTAGCCCAAGTGCTATAGAACTCTTTATGGGTATTGTGGAGGATGAGTTGACTTATGAGAAGGTCCCGGTGGAGATATTGGATGGATATGTGGAAAGGTTTATTGATAAGGATGTAGTGTTCGTCGTGGTCCTAGGAAGAATTGTTGAGTCAAAAGTGTCACTTGGGGAGCCGAAACGGGTATGAAGAAATAATATCCGTACCTCTTTCATCCTATTCAACCTTGAGATAGCAAACTAAGTCTTTTCTATGATTTCCAATCCTAAGTTTCATCCCTCATATCATGGTGCATGCATCTAAGTTTATGTTGAGAAGTCTATGGTAATTTTGACATTAAAGTTGAGATTTTTGAAATGATGTTTAAATACATTAGTCGCATTCATGTCGGGCTAAAATCTTCACAATTATTTCTCTTATGCACGCTTCTTTGGCATTCGGAGATAAATATTCCCAAGGGGAAGATATTGAAATGGTCCAAAAGTGCCCAAAAATGTGCCTTGAAAAATGCCCATAATCATAATTTATATATATCTCAAAATCCGTGCATGATATCAAAAAACTGACAACATATTCTTGATCAGGGGGAATATTTTAGTGGGAAATAGATATAACCCTGATTGTAGAGGACCCATAGTGAAAAAATGAATTTTTACAACTTTGAAATTTCCAGTGAGGGTCCACGACACCTCCACAACGAGGACCCATCGCGAAGATGTACATTTCTTTCCCAATTTTCTCATTTCAGCCCAAAGGCCTTGGGGTGTTAGCCCCATGCCATCCTATGCGTTCAAAGATTAATACATAGCCATTTTCAACTGTATATCACTGAATACACTCTCAAAACCCTCTCTAACACTTAGCCGAATATTTCATCCAAGTTCAAGTGACCCATACTTAATTCCGAATCTCAAGAACTCTACTCAAGCTTCAAGTCTCCTTCAAGACTACCTCAAGGAAATCCCCAAGTTTGAGGTTTGTGGGTTTCAACCGTTGGGTCCTTTCACCCATGGTGCCTAATCTTCCTACATTACAAAAATTGCATATTTTCAAGTTATATCATCTATGGGTATCTTTTATTATGGATTATAAGTATGAAATATGTTGGGGTTTTATGAAATGTTGATTAAATATGCATGCCTATCTATCTCAAGCTTATACTATGAGTTGGCTTTGTCTATCGAGACTATGTATGTTTAGAGCTATGAAACTATAATATATTATGAGATTTGTTGATGGATTTCAAGATATTTCACATAAGGGTTTTGCATTATGTTTCTGGGTTGATTTGCATTGAGTTTTCTAACATTATTTCACTCTTGAATTGCGTGATTTTGAACTAGCATTACACACCCCCAATTGTTTGATAAAATGTCTTGATATTAATTCTTGAGTTATTGATGATCTATGGCTTGGGGTACAAGTCAAGTGACTTTATGATTATTAAGGGAATGTATATATATATTTAATTCATGTAAAACACCTATGGCATTGAAAGGGAATTGTTGGGCTCCCATGTTTGTTGTGTTCTTGGGAAAAATAAGCAATTCTTTCTTGATACTCGAATGTGATGGTTTGATGACCTATTTTTTCATGACTCCTACCGAAATGACTATATCGTAAGGTATGGATATTTTATAATATCTACCCAAAAGGTCATGCCGATGACTCATGACTCCTACTGAAAAGATTATAGCATAAGGTAAGGACATCCAATAAGACCTACCGAAATGGCCATGCCATAAGGTACGATTCACGACTCCTACCAAAAAGATTATATCATAAGGTAGAATAACTCACAGCTCCTACCAAAAAGATTATATCGTAAGTAGGTGATGCCTTATACTACCTATCAAAAAGACTATCTCATAAGGTAGGGGTATTGGTAACACTGTCCAAAAAGATTATACCATAAGGTGAGTGGGTGGCTATGTGGCCCATCACAAGCATATCTATGTAAGGTTCGAGCTTGAGCTAACATATATTCCATATTGAGTTTATGTTCCTAGATTATGAGTTAGCATGTTCTACTTCGAGATTTGTTCATGCATGTCATATTGAGATTACACCTATCTAATGCCTATTACTACGAATTATGACAATATTGGCTATGTATTGTTGCATTGCATCCTACATACTTAGTACATTTAAACATACTAACACATACTTTATGTCTACATGGTATTACCATGTAGGAACTGGAGAACCTTTTGACCATCCTCCTCATGGCTAGATCGGTGCTTTAGAGATAGGCTTTGGTAAGTCCTCAAGTGCGAGGGCGATATCTATCTTACTCTTGTCATTTGCCATTTCCTTATCTTAAACACTTGGTACAATGAGGGTGACCCCGGAAAGTGTTTTGGCCCCCGCTCCAATCTATGTTAGAGGTATTGTTGGACCCAGTTGATGTACTTATGCTTGAGCTTTGACTCTTTTATGTTTTATTCTATCAAAGACTTCCCTTGACCTCGTTTTCCCTTATTTATGTCTCTTGATGTTGTTTATTTTGTTTCCGCGAGCAAGGATGTGTATATGTTATGCTAAGAGTCTTGTTTGGGGTACCTTCTAGTTCCTATTCGTCGTGTCACATCTACGCACTAGGCTCGGGGCATGAAAAACTTAGTATCAAAGTACTAGATTATTAATGTCCTTGGAATCCAACACACCGCGTCGATTAGAGTCTTATTCATGGTTGTGAAGCACGCCAGAACTATGAATGGGAGGCTATGAGACATTTTAGGAAATGTTTCACTTCGTCGTGGTTAGATTATTCCTTAGTTGTAAGGTAAGGCTTTTTCCCACTAACGAATGCTCTTAGCTCTTCTAGATCAAGCCGCATCAAATAGGGAGACCATGGAAGGCCCGTTCACTCGCAGGAAAATCGGCTTACCCCACTTCTCAAGCTCATGAAGATGGAGGAGTACCGAAGTTGAGTTCCAGAATGCTATTACTATGTTGGCACATGCAATGACCAACCAAATTCACCAATGGGTCCAAGGCCCTCATGCTCCCACTCTGGCTTCTAGGGTGAGAGATTTCACTAGAATTCTCATAATAAAACATGCTTGTAAGACATTCATATTTGCAGAATATATATAGCATACATATGTGGGAAGTGACCTCAACCGACATAGACAAACCAGCTACAACATGGACTCCGAGGCCTGACACCCATCGGCAAAGTGTGGTATACTTGCTAAGGCGAACAAAACATGATAGCATCAACTAGATTGATCAACTATTATAGCAAGGGTAATAATCATAATCCTATGGTGGCACATTGTTTAGAGAGTAAAGACTTTATATAAGGACCCCCTGAGTCGAGCCCCTATCTTAACCCTCAATCGGTGCTAAGTCAAATCTTATGAAATACTTGAAATAATCATAACTTGTATAACGTGTAAAAAATATGGAAACATGACATGAGTTGCCCTTAAAACATGGTTGAGCTCTAGTAGTGATCCTAACTTTAATATGAGAGTAGATAAAAATAATACACGAACCCTTGCTTTAACATGAATGTCTCAAAAGATGTAAAAATCTTGAAGTACGGCTTAACTTGATACTTGTAGAATCATAGATAATTTTCATCAATTCAATACATACTTGAAAGCCCTTAATCATCATGAAGTCACTTGACTTGTAAATCATGTAATAGATCATCAACAACTTGAGAATTCTTGTCACATCATTTTATCAAACACTTGGAGGGTTCATGATGCTAGTTCAAAATCATGCAACTCAAGAGTGAAGTAAGATGAGAACCTAATGCAAATCAACCCACCAACATCTAGTAAAACCCTCATGAAGGGTACCTTGAAATGCATTACAAAAGCTCATGATAAAACATAGCTTCATAGGTCAAAACATGCATAGTCTCAATATAACAAAATTACTTCATGATATAATCTTGAAATAGATAGTATTGCATAATCAATTAATATTTCATAAAATGTCACGACCCAAGACTAGGGACTAGATGTGACCGGCGAATGGGGAACACAAAGGAACCCCAAACAAGTCTCATAGCATATCATTACACATCCTTGGTCGCGGAAATAATAAAAAATGACAAATAGAGATAAGCATAAACAAGGGTAATTTAGACTAAGGAGTGAGAGAAAGAGAGAATACTTAAATATCATAGATGAGTCAATGCTCAAGCATAATACACAACTTATCCAACAACACCTCTACACTAGATACTTAGCAGGGGCCAAGACAAGAAACCAGGGTCACCCTCATAGTCTAAGTAATAATGAAGAAGAGAGTATCAATACATATCATTTGAAATATAGACCAACCTCCACGGAATGGAGGACTCACCAACTAGCATGGGAGACAATCGAACAAGACACGTAATGGAGGAGGATTGCCAAATGGAGCTCTGATTCCTACATGATAACATCATGTAGGTATTGAGTATACATTAGTACATTTGAATATACTATATATGTAGGATGCTGTGCAACAGGAGATAGGCAACATAGTCAAAATGCATAATAATAATCAATAGATAGCATAGTAGCAATATGACATGTATGAAGGATGCTTGAAGTAAAGCATGCTTATATAAAACATATTACAGATAAGAAGAGACCATCATCATAGGCCAAATTAGTAGTACTCGAAATCCAAGGCTTAAGACCCTCTCGGTAGTGATCAAGGTACCAAACCCTCAACAACATTAATAGACTTAACACCCTCCATCAAAGTGGTCAAGGTACCAACCCCTCAACAAGGTTAGCGTACCTAACACCCTCCATCAAAGTGGTCAAGGTACCAACCCCTCAACAAGTTAATTAGACTTAACACCCTCCATCAAAGCGGTCAAGGTACCAACCCCTCAACAAGGTTATGATCAACATGTAACATTGTAGAAACATATCATGAAATTAACATATATACAATATACTTTCATCATCATAAAGTCACATATCTCATATACCAAGCTTTAGGCCTTCAACAACTCAAGAATCATAAACCGGACATTTTATCAAACACATGGTGGATGTGTAGTGTTAATGTAAAATAATGCAATTCAAAAGTGGAAACATGCAAGTAAATCTAATGTAAAACCATTAAGCAATACTTGGTAACACCCTCAAACAATACATACCAACCCTTCATCAAGTCTCACGATAGATCTTAGATTCGTAGCTCCAAACATAGTAAAACAGTCATAATTTCTTAACTCCAACATAGTGTGCAGTGAATTTCATAATAAATAAGACCCATGAATAAATAAACTTTAAATCATACAATTTTTAAGAAAAGAAACCTTGGGCATCATGGGTGAAAGGAACCATGAATGAATCCCACATACCTTAACTCTTGGAGAATCATTGATGAAGATTAGAGATGGAGACTTGAAGCTTCAGAGGAAATCCTTAGATTCAGATGAGTTTTGAGACTTTACTTTAGGAGATGAAATATTATCTAAGTGTTTGGGAGAGTATTTAGGAATATCTTAGATAATATGCGGGTGAAATAAGACTAAGTGTAGGTATTTTCACGCATGGGAAGGCTTAGTCCCAAGATTTCAAAGCCTTGGACCGAACTGAAAACTGAGCAAGAAATAACACTGGGGCACTTTGTGCCATAGACACGCCCTACATAATGGAAATTGCTCAATTTTAAAATTGAAATTGTGAATCGTTCCCTCTAAAATCAAGGTTATACCCCTACCCTATCAAATTTGACCACCTGAACAAGAATATGAAGTCGAATTTTTGAAATAATGCATGGATTTTGAGGTATACTAAAATTATGATTTTGGTATTTCTGAGGCACAATTTCAGGCACTTTTTTGGGTCGTTACAATATCTCCCCCTTGGGAACATTCATCCCAGAATGTCAAAGAAACGGACAAGAGAAGAGTAATCATAAAGAGGTCAGCCCTAACAAGAATGCAACAATACACTTTAAAGCACCATTTTCTAAACCTCAACATATGTGTAAAATCACCATGAACCTTTTCAATTTAAGCATGAACGCATGTAAATGACTTAGGGGCTAGAACATGAGACATGAAATCAAAAAAGGAGTTGGACATGTTATCATAAGCTTGAATAGAATGACAGAGGTACCGATAATGCTTTTCCATATCCGTTCCGGCTCCTTGAACGACACTCTAAACTTAACGATCCTTCCAATGGACCTTGATGAACACTACACCCCGAACAACCCATAACAATATCACTAGGAAATTTCAATCTTTAAGAAACCTTACCAAATCCTCCTCTATATTCTAGAAAGACTCAAAACTCTAAACCCATTTTCAACCTTAATCACACATAATCCACTTGGTACCATGAACCACCATCTCCCCCTTGGGAGACAACCTCCACTGTACCCTCTTCCGTCCGAAACCCCTAACCCTAATAAGGCAGAATCAAGGCTTAGCTTAATCTAGACCCCTTTGAACCAAAGAAGATTTAGAACCATCAAGAATGCTACCCTACCATAGTCAACCTCTCCCAACCTAAGTTGTCACCTCTTGCCACCATCAACAACATATGCTAAGCTACCCATAGACACCCTACTTAGAGCATCGACCACAACATTAGCTTTATCGGGGAAAATAATGCACACTCATGTCATAATCCTTAAGGAATTCTAGCCACCTTCTTGTTGTCCTCAACTCACACCTACCATATTTAGTAAACAACCTCTCAACCCCAAGACTTGCAACACTATCCCAAAAAGTGTTTACAAGCTGTAAATAAATCAATGTTCCACCACTAGAGGCCACCACAAACATGTCAAGGTAGGGTTTTGAGACCTTATTCATAAAATCCACAACCTAGCTAGTGCATAAGTCAACCAAACAACTCCAACAATACTCAAAATGCTTACTACTAATCTGAAATGACACTTAGGGATGAAACCTATCCTCACCCTCACTTGGGAAACAAAACCCAAATTGACAAATCAATCTTAGAAAAGTGACTAGCCCATTGCAGTTGACCAAATAAATTGACCACCCTAGCTATCATATTATAACCTTACAGGTCCTACATTTAATGGAAGCATGCTATACAAGAAGCCAAACCTCCTCAAGACCTCCAATCCAACAAACTGAGTCCAACAAAAATCACAAGACAAGACCCTATGCAATAAGAAAATGAATATACCCTAAACCATTCTAGCAATAATAGACTCACATAATCATTCCCTACAAGCAACAAAAGGAACAATGAAAAGAAAGTAACCCCCAAAACCATCAAAGCATGCACAACAACATCAAGAAAAGCCTTTAACATAACAGTGGCATTATCGGGCATCTCTTCCTCTCCTTGCCTTCTTTGAAGAGCATAGAACCAATTATGTCTTGGAGCATCTCCTTGATCAAAATCACCACCTCTACCCTTTTTGCGCCTATTAGGAAAATCAATTATCTTGTGACCCTCCTCCAAAAACCATAAAAAGAATTAGTTTTCTTCAACCACAGGCCATCATGGCGTCTAACATATTTTGGGCACCTACCATAAAGTACCACACTACCACTACCTTTGAGAAATTGGAACTTTCCTTCACCACAGGCCCTCTTGGCCTCCTTACCTCTCCTCTTCCTCAATATTTCCCCTTCATTTATTTGGCATAGGTCATCAAGTGAGCAAAATCCATATCACTAATCAACATAGAAGACCGACACTCCTCACTCTCCAAGTCGGATACTCCCATCATGAATTTACTTATCTTAGACCTTGGATTGACCACAAATTGGGGAGCATATTTTTGAAATTTGTTTGAACTTGAGGGAATACTCCCTCACACTTAAGGAACCTTTTTTCAAATTCATGAATTCTACCATTTTAGCCTCCCTAAGTTCAAGTGGGAAGAACCGATTAAGACAAACCACCTTAAACTCTTCCATAGAACCACATTGTCAACTACCTACTCTTCCTTCCATTGATTAAACCAAATTAATGCTACCCCTTTGAGTTGGTAAGTGGCCAACTCTATCTTTTCCTCTAACCCAACACCCGTGATGGCCAACACCTTGTAGACCTTATCAATGAACTCTTGAGGGTCCTCATCAACCTTTGACCCATAGAATATCGGCGAATTCATCATCATAAAGTCTCTCACCCGAGATGTTAAAGTTGGAGCATGAGGGGAATGGGCCCCTTGGTTGGCTTGGTTAGCGACAACTTGTACAAGCAAGGTGAGAGCATCCCGAATTTCTTGATGAACTGGTCCCCCATCCTGAGGAGCTTGAGGAGTAGGAAGAGCCGGTTTCTTCTTGGAATATAAGCATAAATAAGGGGAATTGGGACTAAGGAAGCGAGAGAAAGAGAGAGTAATACTTAAATATCATAGAGGAATCAAAGCTCAAGCATAACATACAACTTGTCCAAAAACACCTCTAAACACAGATATTTAGCAGGAGTAATCGAGCTCACCTTCATAGTCAAAGTAACAATAAAGTAGTGAGTATCAACACATATCATAAGAAATATAGACCAATGTCCCCCGAATGGAGGACTCACCAACTAGCTTGGGAGACAATTAAACTAGCCACGTGGAGGGGGATGATGGCAAAATGGAGCTTTAGTTCCTACATCATAATATCATGTAGGTATAGAGTATATGTTAGTACGTTTGAATGTACTAAGTAAGTAGGATACAATGCAACAAGAGATAGCCAACAGAGGCAAAATACAATAACATAGGCAATGGATCATATAATAATAATATCACATGCATGATCAATGTTTGAAGTAAAACACGCTCATGTAGAATATATTAAATGTATTGGAAGAGACTATCATAATAGACCAAGCATCTACTATGTGGAATCCAATGCATAGCACCCCCTCGACAAGGTGGTAAAGGTATATGCCCCTCAACATGGTAGTACGGGCCTAGAACCTCTGACAAGGTGGTCAAGGTATATACCTCTCAACATAGTAGTATGGACCTAGCACACCCCAACAAGGTTATTGATGTATATACCCCTTTAATTAGTATTACGGTCCTAGTAGCCTCCGACAAAGTGGTTGAGGCATAGCACCTCCTCAACAAGGTGTGGTCAACTTGCAACACTATACATAATTTTCATGAAATCAACATATACATACATTTATTTCATTAGCATAAAGTCACTTAACTCATAAGCCATGCAATATGCCTTCAATAACTCAAAAACCTTTAACTGGACAATTTATCAAATACTTGGTGGGTGTGTAATGCTAGTTCAAAATCATGCAATTCAAGAGTGAAATCATATAAGAAAATTTAATGTAAATCAATCCACGAACACTTGGTAACTCACTCATGTAATATACATTTAAACCCTTCATCAAATTTCATAATAGATCATAGATTCATAACTCAAAACATGCTTAAATAGTCCACATTTTATTAAAGACCAATATAGTGCATAATCAATTCATAATGAGAAATACCAATAGATAAATCAACTTAAAAGCATGCACTTTACTTAGAAAGGAAGGTTGGGCACCATGGGTGAAAGGACCCAATGGTTAAAACCAATATACCTCAAAGTTGGGGATTTCCTTGATGAAGATTGAAATAAGAACTTGAAGTTTGATTGAATTTCTTAGGATCCAGAATGAGTTAGGGATAGTTGAATTTGAGTGAAATAAAGGCTAAATGTTTAGAGGGTTTTGCAAAATGTCTTGAATGATATGGGGTTGAAAAATAACTAAGTATTGGTGTTTCTACAAATAGGAAAGATTAGGCCTAATGCCTTAAAGCCTTAGACCGAAGTAAGAAAAACTAGCAAAAAACCATGCAATTCAAGAGTGAAAACATGCAATTAAATTCAATTTAAAACCATCAATCAATATTTGGTAACACCGTCAAATAATATACATCAAAACCTTTCATTAAGTCTCACAATAGATCTTAGATTCATAGCCCAAAACATAGTAAAATAATCACAATTTCATAAACCCCGACATAGTGTGCAGTGAATTTCATAATAATAAGACCCATGAGTAAATGAACTTTAAATCCTGCAATTTTTACTATAAGGAAGCTTATGTATCATGGGTGAAATGAACCCATGAAAGAAACTCGCATACCTTAGCTCTTGGAGAATCCTTGAACAAGATTTGAGATTGAGAATTAAAGCTTAAGAGGAAAACCTTAGATTCAGATGAGTTTTGATACTTGAATTTAGGAGATGAAATATTGTCTAAGTTTTTGGGAGAGTATTTTGGAATGTCTGTATGATATGAGGGTGAAATGAGGCTAAGTATAGGTATTTTCATGCATGGGAAGGCTTAGGCCCAAGACTTAAAAGCCTTGGACAGAACTGAAAAACTGGGCAAGAAAAAACACTGGGGCATGTCGTGCCGCAGATGCGCACCACACACTGGAAGTTGCTCACTTTGAAAATTGAAATTGTGAACCACTCATTCTAAAATTGCAGTTAGACCCTTTTCTTACTCAATTTGACCCCTTGAACAAGAATATGAAGTTGAATTTTTGAAATAATGTACGAATTTTGAGATATATGGAAATTGTTCTGAACATTTTTTAGGCACATTTTCGGACACTTTTTGGGTTTGTTACATAAAAGCCCAACATTATTTATGCTCATAATACATAATAAAATATACCCATAGGTAATACAACTTGGAAACATGTAATTTTCATGTAAAGGGAAGGTTGGGCTCCTTGGGTGAAAGGGACCTAATAGATGAAACCCACATACCTCAAACTTTGGTTTTCTTGAGATGAACTTGAAGGAAACTTAGAGCTTGAAGTGAATCCTTGACTACCAAAGTTAAGCTTCAAATCATTGAATTTTGAATGAGATATTTGGTTATGTTTAGAGAGATTTTTTTTAGGGTTTTGAATGATATAGAGTAGAAAAACAGCTATGTATAAGAGATTTCAAATTTATGTGGGTATAGGGCTATGAGCCCAATGCCCTTGGGCGCATAAGAACAACTAAGGAAAATATTGCACTAGTCTGCATCTGGTCCACGATGCAGACCATATGCGAAGGACAAAATTATACTGCTTCATGTGGTTGGCGCATCGCGGTCAGAGCATGGATGCCCTTTGAAAATAGGAAATTCGCAAAAAATAGTTTTTGCTACGGGTTCTCTATAATTCGGGTTATATCAATTTCTCACTCAATTTGTGCCCCTTGATCGAGTATATGAAGTTGGATTTTTGATATCATACATGGATATTGATATATATGGAAATAATGATTATGGGCATTCCGAAGCATATATTTGGGGTGTTTCAATTGCGCAATATATATATCATACATATGTTGGAAGAGACCTTAACCGACAAAGACCAAGTGGCTACAACTTGGAATCCAAGGCATGATAACCCCCCACTAGGTGTGGTCTACTTGCCAAGGTAAACCAAATATGATAACATCACTAAATGGATCCACTATTATAGCAAGAGTAATAATCATAATCCTATAGTGGCACATTGTTTAGAGACTAAAGACTTTATATAAAAAACCTTGAGTCGAGCCCCCATTTTAAGCCTCAATCGATGCTAAGTCAAATCCCATGGAATACTTGAAATAATTATACTTTAATCATAACATGAATTGCTTGTAAAACATGACTTGAGTAGCTCAAAAACATGCTTGACATCTAATAATGAGCCTAACTTGAACATAAGAGTAGATCATAATCAAATATGAACCCTTGCTTTAACATGAATGGCTCACAAGAGGTAAAAATCTTGTAATAGGGCTTAACTTGATACCTTAAAATCATAGATGCTTTTCATGAATTCAATACATACTTGAAAGACCTTAATCATCATATAGTCACTTGACTTGTAAATCATGAAATAGATCATTAATAACTTGAGAATTTTTGACTTGACATTTTATCAAACACATGGTGGGTTTATGATACTTGTTCAAGATCATGCAATTCAAGAGTGAAATAAGATGAGTAAACTTAATGCAAATCAACCCACAAACATGTAGTAAAACCCTCGTAAAACCCTCATGTAGTGTACCATGAAATTTCATTACAAAGGCTCATGATACTTCATAATTTCATAGCTCAAAATATGCAAAGTCTCAATAGAGAAAATCAATTCATGGTATAAGCTTGAAATAGATAGTCATCCATAATCAATCAATATTTCATAAAGCCCCAACATAATTTATGATTATAATCCATGATTAGAGATACCCATAGTTAATACAACTTGAAAATATTCAATTTTCATAAAAAAAGAAGGTTAGGCTCCATGTGTAAAAAGAACCCAATGGATGAAATCCATATATTTTAAACCTTGAATTCTTAGAGACGAGCTTGAAGTAGTTTTAGAGCTTGAAATGAATCCTTGTGTTCTAAAGTATAGCTTGGGATCCTTACATTTGACTGAGAGAATTGATTGAATCTTAGAGGGGTTTAAGAGAGGGTTTTGTGAGATTTAGACTTGAAAAATGGCTAAGTATGGGTGATATCATTCTTAAGTGGGCATGGAGCTATGACCCTAATACCCTTGGTCGAAATGGGAAAAGTAAGGAAAATTTAGTACTATCCGCGTCCAGTCTGTGACGCGGACCAAAAGCAAAGGAGAATTTACACTATTTCGCGCCCAGGTCGCGTCGCACCTAGGGGGCAAATGGTTTCCTAAAATTGGGAATTAGCAAAAAATATTTTTTGCCATGGGTCTTCTAAAATTCGAGTTATACCCATTTTCCACTCAATTCTCCCCCTGATTAAGAATATGAAGTCAGATTTTCAATATCACGCGCAGATTTTGAGATATATGGAAATTACAATTATTGGGCAGTGTGAAGCACATTTTTGGGGCATTTCAATATCTTCCCCTTGGGAACATTCATCCCCGAATGTCAAAGAAACTTGCATAAGAGAAGTAATCATGAAAATTTTCGCCCGACATGAATGCAACAAATGCATTTAAACATCATTTTCACAAATCTCAACATGAATGTCTAAAATCACCATAAACTTATTACATGAGCATGAATGTCTAAATCACCATAAACTTATTACATGAGCATGAATGTATGAAAAATGACATAAGGGCTAAAACTTAATACCTTACTTCATATAGGGGGGTTATATTATTACCTTTGGCTCGAGTAGAGTAGAAGAGATATGGGTATCGCTTTCTCATATTTGCCACACCTTCGCATATGGCACTTTCAACTTTTTGATTCCTCTAAAGGACCTTGACGGAAACTACATCTTTGTTTCTCAACCTCTGCACTTGTCTATCAAAAATCTCCACCGGGACCTCCTCATAGGTCAAATTATCTTCTACAACACCCACGACATCCAAGGGCACTATAGCACTTGGGTCACCCACACACTTTCTCAACATGGACACATGTAAGACTAGATGAACAATATTCATCTCCATAGACAACTTTAACTCATATGCAACCTTACCCATTCTCCTCAAAACTCTGTGAGGACCCATAAACCTTGGGCTTAATTTCCCTTTCATACCAAATCGGTCTACACCCTTCATGGGTGAGACTTTCAAGTAAACCCAATTATGAACCTTAAACTCAAGATCTCTTCTCCTCATATTGAAGTAGGACTTTTGTTTACTTTTGGCTATTCTCAATCTCTCCCTAATGAACCTCACCTTGTCCATGGCCTCCACGACCAAATCAAGACCTAGTAAAGCCATCTCCTAACCCTGTAACTCTATGCTCTTATGTATCCATGTTTCAAGCCTCACTCAGTTAGGTTTGGGATGTATTAGGCTCATGGGAGACTTCTAGTGCCTAAATGAGTCCAAGACTTACCTCCTAGTTGAGTTTTGGGTGTTATTTCATACAAGGGTAAAGTTTGAACTAGCATAACTCTTAGAATATTTGGATTTAGGTGGCACATAACATGTCAAATAAAATTCCTTTGAATTACCTTCACAACTCACTTGATTTCACCTCATTTTGAGGTCGGATGAAGGAGTTATGATTATTTTTGTGAGACCCTCCCGTGCAGTGTTATCACGCAGACCGTTTGATGGCTAGTGTGGCCTTTGACATGCCGTTTGGGGCAGCTGATGTTGGAAAAGGATATTCTTGGCACTATGAAAGTGGAATGGCCAGTTGTACGGGCCATGTAGCTCACCACTGACCCTGGGGATGGCCACAAGGTGTGCCGAAGGGAGCTTGTTAAAAATTGGGGAAACGTGGCTAAGGGTGGTGCCACGGGCACTGTTGATGGGTAGTATGGAGAGGGATGGCCCATAGAACTTGGATGTGTGGTGGCTTGAAACATGTTTTTTTGTTTAAGTGAGGTTGGATGGACCATTACACTGTCTGTGTTACGCCACACGGTCCGTGAAATGGTCCGTCAAAGTGATGAGACATTAATGTTTTTCCAAGTTTCCCAACTTTGGTTTTTTTTTCACTAAGGCACTTCACACAAGTACTCCACATGACCCATGGAGTGACACAAGGCTAGTGAAGTCTCCAGTGAGATGACACTTTGCCAATTATTCTATCCGTTCACTTATGGCGTCTCCGTAAATTTTAATTACTCTAATGCCCTTTTTAGACTTCCAATGCTATCTTAACCTTCCTAAAAGACCTAAAAAATATCTCAAAAGGTTCAAACACATTACTCTCATATAAAATACACTCTTAATTCTATCAAAAGCCTCTATCAAGCCCCAATTCAATTTCAAGGAAACCCAAGAACAATATTGGATTCAAAGATCATTTCTAAGCCTCCATTCTTCCCAATCTCAATTCCACGCAACTCTAGACCTAAGGTATGTGGTGTTGAACTATTGGGTCCTTCCACCAATGGCACCTAAACCCTCTTTTAATTAATATTACATGATTTAATGTTTATTTTACATGTGGGTCTTGTATATTGAGAAAGTTACTGCATGAATTCTCTTTTGATTAATTATTGCAAGATTTAAAGTTTATTTTACATGTGTGTCTTGTATATTGAGAAATTTACTGCACAATAATTTTAGTTCATGAAATTATGGTTGTTTTAGCATGTTTTGAGCTTCAAATCTTAGATCTAATGTTGGAATTGATGAGGGGTTTTTATGTGAATGTCTTGGGGGTGTTGTATGGTGTTGATTAATGGTTTTACCACTGATTTTCCTGTATGATTTCATCTCTAAATTGTATGCTCTTTTACACCCATTACACACCCGCCAAGTGTTTGATAAAATGTTTGGTTATGGTTTCTTGAGGAATTAAAGGTTCAAAGCATGAGATCTGATATTTATGATGTTTTACTGATGAAATGAGCTTATGGACATTATATATATATATATATATATATATATATATATATATATGTTTTATATAATGTGTTGTATTAGACCATATCTGGTCCAGGGGGCATAAGTGCCCGAACGACCATGTGAGGGGTGAGTACCTTGCCACCAGGGTGTCTGGGTGTGAATGACATCAACTATGTGAGGGTTGTAGTACCTTTCCACCAGGGTGTCTGGGTGTGAATGACATCAACTATGTGAAGGGTATAGTACCTTGCCACCAGGGTGTCCAGGTGTGAACGACATCAACCATGCGAGGGGTGTAATACCTTGCCACCAAGGTGTCTGGGTGTAAACGACATCTCCCATCCAAAGTTAGGATTGTAGCTTGGTCTCTTCTACATATATGATATCTTTTATAAGCATGATTTATCCTAGCATGTTTTACTTATGCATCGATCATACATGCCATATTGCTATACTATTCCTATTGTCTAATGTATGAATTTCGATTATAAAGCTTGTTTATTGTTGCATTGCATCCCACATACTTAGTACATTCAAACGTACTAATGCATATTCTTACCTACATGATATTACCATGTAGGAATCAGTGCCCGAGTTGATCATCCTCCTCCTCCCCCGCGTGGCTAGACGATGCTATTCCAAGTTGTGGGTGAGTCCTCCATTTCGGGGACTTCAGTTTATGTCTTTCCCTATTATCTATGTTTTGAGATATTATCTTATGTTACATTTGACTATCAGGGTGAGCCCAGTAGCTTGTCTGACCTAACCTCTATAAAGTCCTATTCCTAGTTCATTCAATGTTTTAAATCCTCAAAACACTCTCAAGGGTTCTCAATATTTTCCTCTAGGTGAAATAAACTGTCTATGTTTTAGAGGTGTATGTTAGACAAGGTGTGTACTATGTATGAGCTCGACTCTTGACTTTTGACTTTAATGATTATGCAAGTTTCTCCTTTAGTCCCATTGCCCTTACTTTTATTTGTTTATGTCTTTTATATCCTTCCGTAACCAAGGATGGGTGACGATATGCTAAGAGTCCTAGATGTGACCGGCGAATGAGAACCCGAAGGAATCCCAAACAAGCCTCATAGATATCATTACACATCCTTGGTCGCAAAACAATCAAATAACATTTGAAGAATGAAAATAAAGGAAAAAAGGACAAAAGGAGAACATAGAGTTAAGAGATAATAGAATTAACTCATGGCATAATTGCATAGCTTTGTCCAACAACACCTCTACTACATAGATAATGGGGGGGGACCAAGACATACAACCAGGCTCACCCTCATAGTCATAAGTAAACGATAAAGTAAAGAGAATCTTAATACATTGTGTGAGAGAATAGTCCTTGTCCCCGGAATGGAAGACTCTCCAAAGGCTAACTTGAACAATCCATCTAGCCACAAGAAGAATCAATAGGAT
>DF357331.1:331171-357098 GCA_000787875.1 Solanum virginianum | reverse complement strand
AGACTTTATTCATAATTGGACTTGGACAAATTCGACGTCGGGTCTCGACTCCGTCTAGCTAGCAAGTTTGAGCTAAGCAAGTAGGTGACTCACCTGCAAGCTACCTAAGTCCTACAAGCACCTCAATTCTCTCTCTTTGTTTAGGTTCGTGATCCCCTCAATTTGAATTAAAACGTATTTACACTCGACCCTCTTCGGCGTTAGCCACACATATTACCCTCTAACATGAGATTCAAGCACTTTTAAAAATTGGCGCTAATTTGAAAAGCCATATCATGTTTCACGTGCATAGGACTAATACATGTAATATATGGGGTGTTACACTTTTGTAGAACCTATCTTTTTTATAAATTTCCCCCTGACTTTCGGTCCTCATCTATGACCCTTATCTATGCCTTGTAGGTTTAACTACGATACTTTGATGTGGCTCGTAGATCCTACACTAAAACTAAATTTTTTGTATTTCTCCTTATTCCAACTTTTCAATTTCTTCGTATTATAGTACCATATGGGGGTATAGGCATCCAATTGGTTATTGCCCAATTATATTTGTACTTATTTGATATTATGCTATTAGTTAGTTACTTGTGTGACTTATTCTATGCTTAGTGTGGTACTCTCTATTAAGTTGAGTTGATTACACCTTAGGCTATTAGGTTATATATATTTGGTGTTTGCTATCTGCTGTTTGCTGCTCCTTGCTGAGTGGACTTCTGTAGGTTGTTTTTCTTACTAGCAGGTTGTTAGACATGCTCTTCCAATACACTTTTTTACTCAATTTCTTCATTATCTTGTTTCTTCGATTTGATTACTTATTCTATCATGATTTTAGCTGATATGTATTTACTTATGATTTACTTACCTCATCTATATGCTACTTATACTTGTATTATTTGTGGAGCTTAGTTGGACTATGCCTAAGTACTATTTGTTTGATGGTCATACTACACTTCTTTATCCTTGAGATCATAGTACAAGTTCTCATATTGACTGGCTCTTATGCAGTGGTTCTTTGGATTTTAAAGATTGGGTGAGCTCTTGACATCTAAAGTTATTGATTTCCATCCACGTTTGGTTAGGCTAGCTTTATATTGTATTTAGAAATAGCCTGTACTTATTTTGTATTTGCAAAAGCCTTGTACTCCTATTTATATAAGATGTTCAATCACTGACTGATGCAAGGTCTTAGGGTCGGATCTTGCATATTATTTTCAGTGATTTTCTCTTTCTTCTCCTTATTGATAGTTTTTTGTTTCTTTTTGTTGTCTTCCGTATGCTAGTTCATTACATATGATTTTTGGTTATGGGTTAGGCTTACCTACAAGTGGAGTGTAGTATGTGTTACCATGGCATGAGAGATGGAGTTGTCACATTTCTATACCCATAATAGTATACTTATACATTATGGGTTAGGACATCTATAATGGATGAATCCGACTAATACTTATTTCTAATAATATCACACTTTGTTTTCATGCTAATTAAATTACCTTGACTGCTAATTCAAAATTAATGTATACACGTATGAGAAGTAGGATTAGAATGTCCAAATAATTGATAAAAAATAAACATTTTATTATTCATTTTTGGTATGTAAGTGTGAGATACAAGTTAGTCATATGGACATAGGGATGAGAATTGGCTTTGGATCCTTATTTATAAATCTAATTTACCTAGTAATTTGGTTGAGGGAGTGAGGATCAAAGAGTGTAATAGTGTAGCCTCCAAGAAAATTAAAATATTTATAAAGTCCTCTGGAATTTGTTTTCCCATTTAACTTAGGAGTTCTCCTTTCTGCCATAAGCTTGTCTACAACGTCTCCTACTAGCGTGTTGTTGAAATTGTTATCCACTAAGCACAAGTTAGTGCAATTTATTCCTGGCTTCCATGGTGCCCACACTATCATTCCTTCCACTCCTTGATGTGAAAATGCCTCTCGATTTTCTCAAATTCTCACTCCTCTTCTCTTCTACTTAGCCCTAGTCTTTTTAGAAACTTAAAAAAGAAATAGGAGTGGGAGTTTAAACCCTTCTTACACTCAAAACAACCTATTTTGATTGTGTTTTAGGTTTAGGAGGGGTAGAAAAAAAGTCTAGAATGCCCTTCATGAAAAATTGAAAAAATGTTTGCCTCGTTCAACCATCTCCACGTTGCGGACCCTAATGTTTATTGGGGTTTTTGCTAAAAATTCTTTGATCGAGTTTTCTAATCCCATAAAAATATTGAGATCACATCTAAGTGTAAATCCATGACAACTCCGTGACGTGGACATGTCACGCACTCTTACTGGAATGTGTTTTCGCATAAAAAAATTTATCTTTTGATTCGGTTGCTCTAAAAATCATTCAAGACCATTTTTCCACATAATTTTTCATGCTGATCGCATTTCCAGCTTCATATTTTCCATTGGAGTTTGGGAAGATGTGTTATACGCACATCTCTCATCTAGAGGATTTTGAAAATTTTATCGGGTGTTACAATACACACATAAAAATATTTAAGCTATATAAGATGAAAGATTTATTTTAAAAATGAATATTGAATAACTTACACATGAATATCAAATACCTAACGTAAGAAAAGAAAATACATAAAAACTAATAAAGTGAAAGGTTCTTTTGTAAATAAATAACATATTCTTAAGAAATAATCTCAGCGTAACTTATCCTATCATTACTAATCCCCACATAACTTATCCAATCATAAATTATCCTATCATAAATTGTATTCAAAACCAAACAACTCTTAATTGTTTTTTTTGGTCAACAAAATAGTTAATATATATAATAATATATGCATCAGTACATGTTCATGGCAGCTATTATATACTGATATAATTTCTAGGGGAGGGGGAATATACAAAAACTTATAGACTGGAGTTACTATGTAATTTTTTAATCCATACAAAAAGTGTTTCTGCTTTGTCTGCTTCTATTTTTTCCTGAACAAACAAGGGAGGAACTTCATATACTATTAGGGATTTTGCTTCTATTAGCCGCACCCCTTCTTTTGACAAATGATCTGCCACTTGGTTTGTTTTGCGATAATCATGCATCAATGGTGGGCTCCCCAGCTGAAGTAGAAGCTCCCTGCAATCATGAAGAATATGTGAGTACAATGGATGATCATCAATTAGTAATCGGATTATTACCTGACAGTCTACGCTTATTTTGATCGGTGTGAGTTTATGTTCTATCACTATTTTTAGGCCTGCTACAAGTGCTTGAATTTCTGCCAGTACGTTTTCTATTTGAGAAGAGTTTCCCACAAATCCTATTATTCATTTTCCTTCTTTGTCTCTAATCACTCCCCCTAAGCCACTAGTTTTTGTAGATTTAGAGATGGCTCTGTTGGTGTTTAGTTTATATCCAGTTGCAGGTGATTTCCATTTTACGAAACCCGCCTTTGTTTTTACCATGGTTTTTGGAGTGGTTAGGTGCTTAAACTCCAATGCTAGTGAGTAGGGTACCTGGCTTTTAACTATATTGTACCTCGCGTTGTGGAGGTTATCATTACTAGTGAGCCATATATTTCATAGATAGAAGGGTAAGACTTTTCAGTCTAGCCCTTTGATCTTGACACTTGTTTTGAAAAGATTTTGGAGCTATCTTGCATTATTACAAAGAATACTCAACACCAAGTGATTAATCCCTAGTTGCTGCCACAAGGTCTTAATCGATTGACATTGGAAAAAGATGTGGGTTGTTTTCTTTGATATGTTACATATGTGATATAGGTGGTTAATGTTGATCCCTATTGTATTGAGGTATCTACGTGTTGGAAGTCTATTATGGAGGCAAATCCAAAGGAATTGTTATATTTTGTTAGGGTATCGCAACGCCTAGATCCAACCATATGTGTTAGGAGCTAATTTAGGGTCTTCATTGTTATGTTGGAGGTATTGATAGACATTTTTTTGTAGTTAATATGCCATTTGAGTTCAATCCCAGGAGATTTTATCTTTTAATTTTGAGATGGGGATATAAATACTTCCTATTAGTTATTTAAGATATGCAGAGATCTGCGCGGAGAATTTATCCCATTTTCATTGCCCCATTTCGTCTAAGACTTGATGAATAGTTAGGCCCTCATCAGAGACTTTGAGGGGTCCATAAATAGTTTCTCGTAAAGTTTTACTGTTGGGGATCCATCGGTCATACCAGAGACTTATCTCTTTACCTGAACCTAGGGTCCATTCAAACCTTGTCTACAAGTTTCCCATCCTATGACTAAGTCTTTCCATACTTTGTCATGTGGTGGCCTAGTTATTATAAATGTAGAGTGATTTAGAGGGTTTGTTAAATATGTTTCTTTTAGGATATGGGCCCAAAGGTAGTAGTGGTTTGTTGTTGCCCGCTAAGCCAATTTTGCTAGGAGTGCCTTGTTTTTGGTTTCCGCACATTGGATTCCCAACCCCCAATTTGCCTTTGACTTGGTTATAGTCTCCCAATTTAAGAGGTGGAGTTTGCGCTTTGAGTCCGTAGTTCCCTTGATGAAATTTTGCTGAATTCGGTTGATTTTTTTTATTAATCTTTATTGGCAGCTTGATGTACTGCATTGCATGATTCGAAATGTTATTTTGTGGCCTTTTCTAGAGTTTCCCTTCCAGCTATATTAAGGAACCTTGTTTTCCATCTAGCCAGTCTCTTTTGGAATTTTTTCACTAGGTATTGGTAGTCGTTGATGGATTGTCTTTTATGGAAGATCGGGAAACCCAGTTACTTACCTATGAAAACTCCTCCCTTTATTTGGAGGATGTTAGAGATATCATTTTTCTATCTTAACTCACAGTTTTTGGAAAAAAGAATTTTTGACTTTGAGAAATTTATAGTATTACTGCTTTTTGGGTTTGCTTTTGCCATTAGAATTAGGTCATCTGCATAAAATAGGTGTGTCAGATGGGGACCGTTACGAGATAGTTTTATTGGGTCCCATTGTTTCCTGGATGTTATTCCCTCTATCATCCTAGATAAGCGTTCCATATATAGAATGAATAGAAAGGGCGAGAGTGGGTCCTCTTGTTGTATTCCCCTCATCAATTTGACAAAATTAGAGCAGTCCCCATTTAGAAGTAAGATAGTGTTGCTTGTGGTGATACATGACATTATTACTTTGACGGCTTGGTTGGGGAATTCAAAAGATAAAAGGGAATCTCTTATGTAAGACCATTCTAATTTGTCAAACGCTTTTTCGAGGTCTATTTTAATCATCATATTTGACTTTTTGCCCTTCATTTTATTAAAGTGAGTAACTATTTCTTGGACTATTATGGCATTGTCTCCTGTATTTCTATTTTTTAAGAAGGTTGTTTGACATGGCCCAATTAGATCGTTGATTAAATGTCTTAATCTATTAGTAATTATTTTTGTTATTATTTTATAAGTAGTATTACAGAGGCTGATAGGTCTAAAATCTTTTAAATCATTAGCCCACTTCTTTTTTGGAATAAGGCAAATGTGAGTCTCGTTGATTTTTCTGAAATTTTTCCATTTTCAAATATTATTTCGCACATCTTGAAAACTGAGGGTCCCACCGTATCCCAATATTTTTTATAAAAGAAAGGGTGGAGACCATCTGGGCCTGGGGCCTTAAAGGGTTTATAGGCAAAGACGACTATCTTAAGTTCCTCCTTTGTAGGAATATCCCCTAGACTAGCCAGGTTTTGATGGATCAATTTTTGAGTTTTTTGGGAGTATTTTTGAGAAGTGTGGAAAATCTTTTTAAAGAGTTCAACTGTGAGAGTCATTATATCTGCATGCTCATGCAAGTATTCTCCCTTCTCATTTTTAAGTAAGAATATTCTATTATTTCTTCTTCGATTCAGAGTTGAGATATGAAAATTCTGGAGTTTGCATCCCCTTCATTTAGCCAATTAATTCTCGACTTTATCTTCCAAAAATCTTCTTCTTGTTGGAGTATTAGATTGTACTCATTTATAAGTTCGATTTCTAGTTGTTGCAAGTAAGAGTTGGTTAGGTAATGTTGAAAACTTTGGAGGCCTCCTAATCGCTTTAGAAGTGTTCTTTTTTTTCCTGAAAAATGTTTCCAAAGGTTTTTGCATTCCATTCCGTGACATTATTAGTAAATATTGGAATAGCTTGGAGGATATCATTTTGATTTTCCCAACTATCTTTAATAATCCCTTCCACATCTTGGTGTGACATCCACATGCTTTCAAATGTATGATGTAAATATTTTTGGCGGGCTATGGTTATTTTTGTTTACCAAGAGTTATAATATTGGACAATGATCCGAATGAGTACGTGGAAGGTGAGTCATATGAGCATTGGGGAAAGCTTGTCTCTAGTCTTCTGTGGCCAAGATTCTGTCGAGTCTTTCATTGATGAGACTTGTTTTGTTTTTTAATCTTTTGTTTAGCAAGGTATAGTTATTTCCTTGGAAATATAGATCTATTAATTCACATTGGTTGATTACTTTCCAGAACTCACTAGTTTTTTGTTTGCAAATTGGTCGACCCCCATGCTTTTCGTGACTATTTAGGAGGTCGTTGAAGTCCCCCCTATGAGCCATTTGTTTTAGTAGTTATCTTTAATTTTTTTTAAATTATCCCATAGCTTCGTTTGTTCATTTGCATGTACATAGCATATACACAACTCATCATCTATGAAAAGTTTATGGTGCATACCTTTATCATTGCGTGTATTTCTTGGTTAGTTATTGTGATTTCGTCTACTTACAACTGAGTGTCATCTCATAAAAGAACAATGCCTCCCGAATTACCCCTTGCTGGTACTTGGATCATATTATTGAAAATGAACTCATCCAATAGGGGCTGGTGGCCCTGCATTTTTGTTTCTAGAGGAGCCACTATGGATGGTTTATGCCAATCTAGAAGTATGTTAGAGATATCATTTTTCTATCTTAACTCACAGTTTTTGGAAAAAAGAATTTTTGACTTTGAGAAATTTATAGTATTACTGCTTTTTGGGTTTGCTTTTGCCATTAGAATTAGGTCATCTGCATAAAATAGGTGTGTCAGATGGGGACCGTTACGAGATAGTTTTAGCTCTATATTATTTAATTCATAGAGTTATTTTGGGGGGTTTCCTGGTTCAGATTTTCCATCCTCTGATTTCCCTTCACTATGGTAGGGTTGAGGATGACTATGAAGTTTCCTATCTCTTGGTTCACTGGGGTACGTATGTCCAGTGAGGTTTTTCTTAGACTTGGAGGGAAAATTAATATGTATTTTTTTTAGGAATTATTCTTTGAAGAGTAAAACCTTGGTTTCTCTTAGGATCGCTATTTCTATCTGAGTTTCCCTCATTACTAGCAAGGTTTCCTCCAAGTTTTCTAAATTTTGGGTCGGTCCTATGTTTGGTGCTTCTCAACCCTTAATTGTTAATCCCGGGATAAGTTATTCCAATATTTATAACCAAACAATGAATTGAGGGCCACTTAAAAATTATTCTCAAATTAACTTTTCTTATTTGTCACATCAAACGACCCCCAAGGGTTAGGACATCCATTATAGATGAATCCGACTAATACTTATTTTCAATAATATCAAATTTTGTTTTCATGCTGATTAAATTACTTTGAATGCTAATTCAAAATTAATGTATACATGTATGAGAAGTAAGATTAGAATGTCCAAATAATTGATAAAAAATAAATATTTCATTATTCACTTTTGGTATGTAAGTATGAGATACACGTTAGTTATATGGAAATAGGGATGAACATTGGGTTTGGATCCTTATTTGTAATTCTAATTTGCCTAGTAATTTTGTTTAGGGAGTGAGGATCAAAAAGTGTAATAGTGTAGTCTCCAAGAAAACCAAAATATTTATAAAGTCCTCCGGAATTTGTTTTCCCATTTAATTCAGGAGTTCTCCATTCTGCCATGAGCTTGTCTACAACGTCTCCTGCTGGTGTGTTGTTGAAATTATCATCCACTAAGCACAAGTTAGTGCAATTTATTCTTGGCTTCCATGGTGCCCACACTATCATTCCTTCCACTCCTGGATGTGAGAATGCCTCTCTCATAATTTCTTCCAAGTAAATTGCCTGTTATATATAATTAAATTAATTAATTAAAGGCAGAGAATAAAGCTAGAAAAATAAATACATACATACATACCTGATTTGGGTTGTTAACAATATCCATTTCAGTTAGCCATATGGGCATTTTAGTTTGACTAAGAAAATCAAAGACAGCCCGTATGTAGGGCATGAGTGGTTGTCCCAAACCAAAATGAGCTTGCAGTCCAAATCCTATGGTCAAGTGTTCATTGCCCGGATACGATCTGATGTCTCTCCACTTATTTATATACTTGTGTGGACCTGCATACACATCTCCTGGGATTTCAAGGGTGTTAAACTCATTGAGAGATAAAGTTGCATTAGGATCTATGACATGTGCTATATGATAAAACATGCCAGAAGCCTGTGGTCCAATTTTATCTTCAAAAAACTTGAAATGTAAGTTCTCATTCACAACATCCCACTCAAAAATATCATTTAAGTAACGTGCCATGACAGAGGCGAGACGCCTCACTGCTATAGCCAAAAGCTCTTTGGGTGTCATATCGTGCAACCAATACTGATTCATTTTAGGTTTGTCCCATAGAACAGTGTGTCCTCTCATTGCTATCCCATGTTTCTTGAAGAATTGGAACATCGCATCTGGTATTGTGTAATTTTCCATACCTCGCCGACTTTCTGTCCAGTACCACTTCATTTGATTGGTGAATACAGTTGCAGTAAAGCCCTTTTTAAGAAACCACTCTCGATATTTTTTGTGTTCTAATAGGGTATCCGTAACACCACACCCAATATGAAAATATGGTTTAATGAACTTAACGTTCACTTTCACTCCACCAATTGGTTTTCCTAATTTGTCCCTTATATCTAGTACTATTTTCCGCTTTCTTACCTGAAAATTCAATCCAAAATTATTAGTTGGCGTAAATTGATAACTATCAAATGATATTAGCTTACTCGTGTTATGCTTCTCTGTTGGTGTTGAAGCCATTCTGTTTTGTTGAACTCTTTTAAGGAAACATTATCCACCCAGAATTCAACCGTCTTATTGTAACACTGAGTAATAATTAAATATTATATGTCAAAAATAATTGTGAAATATTCATTATCATCACATATACTACTTACAAAAATTGACACAAGAATCTTACGTACAAGTTTTATTGTTGAGGTGGGGATCAAAAGTGACCTACTTTTGTTAGTTTAGCACAAGTATAGTTTAGGAACTAGGCTAAAACTCAAAGAAACCATTCATGTTTTACATAGAGAAACTTATATTTAGTTACTTGATAGTATAAACTTTTTTCTTATTCTTAGCATAATGTATAAAAGTTAAGACTTTAAAAAGAAAAAGTGAAATTAATCAAGCTATCAGATGGATAATTTAATGAAATATCTAAATGAACATTGAGGGCTTACTACAAAATACAACTCTGTTGAAAGAGGAAATTCTGATTGAAAGCCTCCTTTAAGCATGGTCCAACAACCAGGATATACGTTTCCGGAGGCGATAACTCTTTTTGAGTTTTCTTTAGTTATTATTGCCGCAGACACCGTTGTTTCATTTCCTTCACTAACTCGAACCCATGCTTTGGGACAAAAAATAAAAAATATATATATTTCACAAGAACCAACTAAACAAATAACCTATTGTACATTCTTCAACAAATACCTGAAAATGTATAATAATATCCTTTATCGATGAAAACTTTTTGGGAGAAAGTTGCATTATACTCCTTCCTATTATAGGCAACCATGAAATTTTTTCTTGAGAAAGATTGTCTTATTTCAATTTTGGCACCTCCAATACCTTCCCATCCATGCAATCCTAGGTCAAATTTTGGATTTATCAACTTTCCTCCTTTATATTGAACACGTTGAGGTTCCACCAGACACTAATTATATCATGAAAGAATAACGTGTTTAATAAAGTTATAACCTTTATATCGCATTTAAAAATAAATAAGAACAAATTTTATTACAAATATACAAGTAAATATTGGTTGTTACTTCAATACTAGCACTATAATTATAAGCCACTCCTTCAACTCCGTGTCCTAAAGGAAACAAAAATAAAATTTGTAAGAAACACAACTTTATCAGTAACAAATAATTCAATATCATTACAAAAATTTAGAAAGGCGCTGGATAAATTATTTTTCATTATTGATTTTTTTATATAGCAATGCCAAAATTGTTAAAAGGAAAACAAAGCAAGAAGGGAACCACACTGGGAAAAAGTAGGAGGCAACATAGAATTACTCCATATGTGCAAGAAATTACTGTCACAAGCAAAAGATCCTGAAAATTGATTAAGTGGAATTAACATCAACGAAAGAAGCAAGATCAATAAGAATTGCACAAATTTTTCTATAAAATTAAAAAAGAAGAATATAAAGCATTGGAATATATATAATTACCATCTCAACTGAGTAATTTTTTTTTGTTGAAAGCTTTGTTAAAATGGACATGAGAGGCAAGTCCTAAATTTAATTCATCAACAAGTTGAATAACTTCCAAGAATTGACTAGTAACTTATATTTGACAAACACAAAATAAAAAGAGTAATTAAGCTATAATTAATTCATCCTATCTAATTAACTTCATACGTTAATTCTCTTAATTAATTTCTATGTATTAACCATTTCATATTATATTTTTTCTAATATGGTGGTAAAAGTCATAATGCCACCTATATCAAAATTACAAGACATAGAGTAGGAGTTCACAGGAAGGATTCCTTCTATTATTTACTCTATTTGTAAAATTAGGTCTTCGTCCTAACTCACACCCCAAATGTTAGCTCAAAGGAAGGAGGATTGCCCAAGCGTTATAAAAAGTCCACCCATCTCATTAACTACCCATGTGAGACTTTTTTTCTCAACAATCCACCTCACGCCCAGTGTTTAACATCTGGTGCGTGAACAATTTTAATTTTTTGGAGGCCCAACATTGGGTGAGATGGATCATGCTATAATACTATGTAAAATTAGGTCTTGCGCCTAACTCACACCCCAAATGCTAGCTCAAAGGAAGGAGGATTGACCAAACCTTATAGAGAGTCCACCCATCTCATTAACCATCAATATAGAACTTTTTTTCTCAACACGATTGTTTTTCAATGGTGCAATAGATGTAAATTACGTATACAAAATAAAAATGAAAGGTTAGGATCATTTTCTGTATTGCTTTCATAAAGATTTTTATTTATTTACTATCAAACAAAATACATTATGAAAATCTAAAATAAATTATTGTTAACCACAAAGACTTGGATCATTTTGTAATAATCTTTAAAGTTAATTTGCTTCAACATTTTATATGTTTCTTTCTTTTCTTCATAAAAGTGGACTCAATTTTTGTAGTTTATGTGAATCAATTTCAAGAATCCAAAAATTCCCGAATTATTTGCTATGTTTACTTTTTAGAATAATTTTAAAATCTTAACTAAAATATAAATAAAATTGGACTAATAATACAATTAAGTACTTTGGGTTTAATATTATTTAGTGTAATGTTTTGAAGAAAAATAAAAATAATGATACTAGACTCTAATATTCATTTACATAGGTTGCCTAGATCTACTACATTATAAAAAAGTAATGGACGAAATAATAATGAAGGAAATCCTTTTTGAGAGGGATAAAACCTCGTACAGTAAATGTATCACTCAAGTAATAAATTTTTGCATGTCTTAATCAGACCACGATCATTGTTGCTCTTTATCAAACTTTCAAAATATTTCTTTTACAACCCATTCAAAAAGCTATTTTTGAAAACGAATTTGAATCTATCCATGGTTGGGAGGTTAGCTATCTCATATATTTCTACTATATAGCAGCATCAGTTAAGATGCTGGTATCAACATCTCAGTTTTTAGTCCATTTAGAATTTATTGGTGGGTTTATAGTCATTTCATATTGATATATGTTGGGTGTTTCTCATGCATACTACCTATTGGGCAATAACCCATGTTCTAGCTAAAGGCCCATAGCTTAATCCTATACTCTTTTGGTTTCCAATCCTAATTGGGGAAAGATTGAAATTCGAGTCCTATTTGAAAAAGGTTGGAATAGTCCTATTTGAAGCTGGTTTTGATTTTAGAAAAAAGAAGAACTCATCATCTATTAATAGGATAACTTTTGAGAGAAATATGAATTGCTCACTATTATTCATCTTTGAGAGATATTAACACATAAGAGAGGTCTTTGAGAGAGCTTTCAACAAGAGAGATAAGAGAAGAAAAGGGTATTTTTCGCAATTATTTTTTCTCTCCGAGCAGCAGCCTTAAAATTGTGTTTCCCAATTCATCAACTGTTGGATCGACTAAAATTTTGACTGAGTGTTCCTAACATCTTGGTCTTTGATTCGAACGGTGGAGATCGGATTGGGAGGTTGGTAACATCCAATATTGGGTCCCAAACAGTAGCTCTGATTTGGGTGTTCTTCTTTTGCCTTCTTTTTATTGGTATAACTATTGTTTCTTCTTACTTGGCAATTGTTCTGCAGCCATTTAGTAGAATATTTGTAACCCTCTTATTATTATAGTGGATCAATTTGGATCTCGGAGATTCCGTGGTTGTTACCTTCGATTTGAAGGTTTTTTCCACGTTAAATTTGGTGTTCTTTATTTTTTCTACTTTTAGTTTTTGCATCCTTTTGTCATAATAAGTGGTATCAAAGCTTGGTTTTCTAATCAAGAATTCTGTGATGGAGGGAAATATGAGTAAGAAGGTGTGTTTAAATGGAAGTAAGTACAACATATCAAAAAGTAAGATGAAAGATCTACCGTTCGTGAAGAAGATACATCTTCCCATTTTTACTGCTCATAAATCTGAGGATGTGAATGATAAGAATTGGAATTTTGAGCACTAATAAGTATGTGGATATATAAGACAATGGGTTGAAGAGAATTTTCACAATCACATGGTGAATGAGACACATTCTAGAAAGTTGTAGGAAAAGTTGGAGATGCTTTACATTTCAAAAATGGGCAATAACAAGTTGTTTTTGCTAAAGCAATTGATGACCTTTAAATAAAAGGAGAACAATCCTATTCTTGATCAAATAAATGATTTTCAAGGTGTTCTTGACCAACTGTCAGGAATGAGTGTTAATTTTGATGATGAAATATAAGGACTTTGACCTCTTAATACTCTACCAAATTCTTGAGAAACTCTTTGATTTTCTTTAACAAATTCTGCTCCCTATGGTAAGGTAACTATGGAATATGCAAAAAGAGGTTGTTGAATGAAAAAGTCGAAAGAAGATCTCAAGGTACATCCTTACAGTTAGATGTTCTTTTCACAGATGATCGAGGGAGAGGTAAAGATAAGAGGTTCGAGAAGTAGAGGTAAAAGTAAAAGGAAGTCAAGATCCAAGTATCAAAATCATATGTTATCATTGTGGAAAGAAAGGAAATATTAAAAGGTTTTGCAATAAGTTAAAGCAAGACCTTGGAAAAGGGAAAAAGAAAGAAAATAATGGAGAAAATGTTACTGTTATCCAAGATGACCTTCTCTTTGCTTGTGATAAAGGCGTCAATAATTTTGTATCTCACAATATAAGTTAGATAGTAGATTCTGGAGATACTTCGCATGTCACACCATGGAAATACTTCTTTTCATCTTATACTCCTGTTAATTCTGGAGTGTTAAAGATGGGTAATACTGGAGAGGTCAAGGTATTTGGTGTTGGCACAGTTTGTTTGAAAACCAATATTGGTACAATGTTAGTCCTTCAGAATGTCAAACATGCTCTAGATATTCCTTTGACCTTGATCTCTATAGGACAACTAGATGATGATGCCTATCAAAACGACCTATTTAATGGCCAATGAAAGCTCACCAAAGGCTTACTATTTGTAGCTCGAGGAGGAAAGTATTCAAATTTATACATGACACAATGATCAATCCTTGGAGACTCTATAAATTTGGTAGAAAGTGAGACTTTATCAGAATTATGACACAAGAGGCTTAGTCATATAAGCGAGAGGGGGATTACCTATTTAGCTAAGAAGAATTTGTTTGCTAGTTTGAAACAAGCATAGGTGAAAAGATGTATTCACTGCTTGGCTGGAAAACAAAAAAAAGTTTTTTTTTCACAATAATCCTCCTTCAAGAAAGTCCGAATTAATGGAGCCAGTACACTCTAACTTGTGTGGTCCTTTTAAAGCAAATTCAAAAGGCGGTGCACTTTACTTTATAAATTTCATTGATGATTATTCTCCCAATCTATTGTTATATCCTTTAAAATCCAAAAATCAAGTGCTTGATGTGTGTAAAGAGTTTCAAGCCTTATCTGAGAGACAAACTGGGAAGAAACTAAAATGCATTTGCACTGATAATGAAGGTGAATACATTGATCCATTTGATAAATACTATAGATTTCAAGGAATCATCAGAAAACTCCTCCCAAGATGTCTCAATTGAATGGTTTGGCAGAAAGTATGAATCAAGCTCTAGTTGAGAGAGTTAGATGCCTGCTTTCAAAGGCTAAACTTCCAAATTACTTTTGGGTTGAGGCAATTAACACTGTTGCTTATGTATTAATTTTTCTCCCACTATTTCTTTAGATGCTGATGTTCTAAATAGAGTTTGGTATGTAAAGAATATTTCATATGATCACTTGAAAGTCTTTGGTGTAAAGATTGTGTGCATGTTCCAAAAGATGAGAGATCCAAATTGAATGCGAAAACTAAGCAGTGCATCTTCATTGGATATGGTCATTCAAAAAAGACTCAATAAATTTCAAATATGAACTAAATTATGGACCTGTCGGATTTTTGATTGTTACATGTTAACCCCAATAAGAGTCTCCAATATGTGTTCACCCAAAAAGATCTTAACTTGAGACAAAAAAGGTGGTTAGAGCTCCTTATAGATTATGTTATGAGTGTGCATTATCACCCTGACAAAGCTAATATTGTGACCGATGCTCTAAGTAGGGTGTCTATGGGTAGTTTAGCTCATGTCGATGGTGGTGGTAAAGAGGTGGCTAGAGAGGTTCACTAGTTGGCTAGGTTGGGAGTTAGGTTGAATGAAGTTGTTAATGGGGGTGTGGTGGTTGTTGATGGTTCTAAATATTCTTTAATTGAGGAGGTAAAAGCAAAACAAGATCTTTACCCTACTTGGAAAGCTAAATGAAAATCGATAAATATATTTCCTTTTTTAGTAATATTTTAACTTTAACTTTCGTTGTTATGTTTAAGGCCACAAGTATAAAGGATATTTTGGTATGCAATATTGAAGATCTTGAGGAAGTTTCTGACTCACACTATGCTTCTTGGTGTTCATGTCCTTCATATATTTGGTATAGCCGATGGAAAAGAATAATAAAACAGAAACAAAAGATAGTTATTGAGAGCTTTGATTGTTGTTAAAGCCCATTATTTCATTGTTGGATATCACTTTTATGATCCAGTTGGTAAGAAGCTGATAGAAATTGTGTTGCAGTATTCTTTGAAGACCAAACCATTGAAGATATTAACAAGACTGACAAAATAGATTCTTAGATTGAAGAAAGCTTAGTTGATGTTGATCCTATTCATAATATTGATTCATCTTTTGTATATGAAGAAATCCAAGGAAATAAAGGATATGGGGATTAAGATCAGAATGACCACGAGAGTGTAGAACTTGTAGATGCTCCTGTTAGTGATATTGTGATTGATCATCAACCAACTCCTGCTCAAACAACTACTTTGGATGCTCTAGAAACCTCTTATAGAAGGTCTATTGGAGATAAGCAAAAATCAACTCGTTATTCTTTGAATGAGTATATACTTCTGACTGATATAGGAACCTGAAGGTTATGATTAAATCATGATAGATACTTATAGAGATCAATGGATAGAAGCAATGGAAGATGTTATGTAGTCACTTCACGAGAATGGCACATATGAGCTAGTAGAGTTATCGAAAGGTAAGAGAGCTCTAACGAATACATGTATCTTTAGAGTAAAGCATGAATAAGATACCTCTATGTAGGTATAACACAATGTTAGTTTTCAAAGTTTTGTCCAGAGAAAGGGAGTTGACTTTGATGAAATTATCTCTCCAGTTGTCAAAATGTCTTCTATTCGTATGGTTTGATCCTTAGCCATTATGGATCGAATCATCCTTTATCCTAGAAAGTACTAAACGGCTGTGGTAACATCAGTTAGATTATTGTACAATTACTGGCTCATAAGTGATTGTTGTCGGATAAGAGAAACTCTCAGATAGATTCCATACTGAGTGTATACTCTGACATAATTGGCTCAGATTGATTTGGATTTGTATTGATAGGTCATTGTCTACTCTTTATTCTTGCTTTAGATAGAGATTTGATATTTTGACTGAGCATCTTTGAGTTTTGTTATTCTATCTATATTTGTTTCACTCAATTAATTAAAATACTCATACATTCAACGTATTGATGTCCATTTGGGTCTATATCTTTTCATGATGCAGAGACAAATGTTAAAGATCATCAACAGGTGCATCATTGAGGATCTAATTGCATCCAGTTGACTGGTGAGTCCTCTTCTACTTCCGAAGGATACTCATTTAGATTTATTCTAGCTTGAGTTAGTACTTTATTTCCTTTGATTTGGGTATCCATGGCTTGTCATGGTACCATAAAGACGGTTTAGTTAGAGGCTCCATAGAACAGATTTGGGATTGATGATTTGGACATTGTCTGACTAGTTTCTTACACACTAGTCTTGTTGATTTGTTATTATTGTCTTTATTTGAGATTGTCCACCTTTATTCATCTTTAGTCTTTCGCTGATATTATAAATATTGATTGAATGAATGCAATGAGGCCAAGTGGTTCATTTGGGGACTAACAATAGTCTCCGAGTGCCGACCATATCTAGGGTACCCTTTCGGAGCGTGAAAAACTTGGTATCATAGCACAAAGTTCAAGTGTCCTATGGAGTCTATGAAGCCATTTCTAGTAGAGTCTTATTTATGAGTATGCTGGGAACCACACTTATAAGAAGAAGGCTATAGGACATTAGGAAAGGTTACACTTCTTTCATATTCTGACTCGTGCTATAGAATTAAACTCTTTGAAAGCTCTAATCTAATCGCGCATTACGTGCTTGCAGAATTACAACCATGCCTCTAAGAAGAGCTATTAAAGGGAAAGGGCATTCGGCTAGGCAGAATGTTAACCAACCTGAGCACCAAAATCATGATTAGCCCATAGCCCCAGCCATCCTTGAATAGCCACCACAGGCTGACATCTTGAATGCTGAGCTTCGCCAGGCCATCCAGATTTTGGCCTAAGCTATGACAATGCTTACCGCTAGACAAGGAGTGGGTAGACAGGATGTGTAGGACACATCCAGAGTTTAGGAGTTCTTGAGGCTGAACCGACCTGAGTTCACAGGGTCTATGCCCACTAAGGATCCTGAGAACTACATTTATGAGCTATAGAAAATGTTCCAGGTGATGCATGTGATCAAAGCTAATAGGGTTAATTTGGCTGCCTACCAGCTCAAGGGTGTTGCCAGGCTATGGTATGACCATTAGAAGAAGAATCAAGGAGAGGATGCCCCAGTTCTGACATGGACAATGTTTGAGGAAGCTTTCTTGGGAAGCTTTTTTCTGAGAGAGCTGAGGGAGGCAAGGTAAGGGAATTCTTGAATTTCAAATAGGGTTCTATGACAGTGGAGGAGTAAGGTCTTAAATTCATACAACTATCTCAATATGCTCCTGAGATGGTTGCGGACATGAGAAGCAGGATGGGTTTGTACGTTGATGGGTTGAACAAGTGGCCAAAAAAAGATGAAAGAGGAGCTATGCTAGTGAGTGACATGGACATAGGTAGATTAATGGTCTATGTGTAGCAGGCTTATGAGGAAAGACAATAAGATAGGGACAAAATCATGAATAAGAGGGCTAAAACGTCTGGCCATAAGATTGGGAGGAGAGGAAATGGGAATGGTAGCAAGTTTCAGTCTAGGCCATCACCTTCATCTGCCAGTGCACTATCACCCAGAAATTAGAATGAATAGAAGCTGCAAAATTTCAGAGCCTAAGGGTCTCAGTCACAGGCTAGTGCAACTCTAGGGACATAAGGTAAGCCACTATGTGTCAGGTGCGGTAAACTACACTTGGGAAGGTACCGTGAGGGAGGTGATGCATGTTATAAGTATGGCTAAATGGTTCATTTTCAGAGAGATTATCCAAGGTGGGCTAGCAATGGCAGTTTTCTGCACTAGCCCTACTAGCTTAAGAAAACTAGAAAGGTGCTACGTCAGGCGCAAGTGGAGCTACAAACCATTTGTATACCATGGGTAGTCACCAAGATCAGGAGAACTCCCCAGATATTATAACAGGTATGATTCGAGTCTTTCATCTTGATTACTAAGTTTTGATGGATCCTGGTGCCACATTATCGTTTATGTCTCCTTAAGTGACATATAGATTTGATAAAATTCCTGAGTGTCTTCTTGAACCCTTTGGTGTTTCTACTCCAGTTGGTGAGTCTATTCTAGCTGAAAGAATCTATAGAGACTGTGTAGTGTCCGTCCATTATAAGGATACTCTTGCTGATTTGATTGAGTTAGAGATTGTTGACTTCAATGTGATTCTTGGCATGGACTGTCTTCATGCCTATTATGCCTATGTTGATTGTAGAAATCAACTTGTCAAATTCCAGTTTCCAAATGAGCCTTTTAGAGAGTGAAAGGGTGATTCTATTGTACCTGGCATGGACTAGCTTCATGCCTGTTATGCCTCTGTTGATTGTAGAAATCAAATTGTCAAATTCTAATTTCCAAATGAGCCTGTCCTAGAATGGAGGGGTGACTCTATTATGCCTAAGAGTAAGTTTATTTCCTACCTTAATGCCATAAAGCTAATCACAAAGGGATGTATCTACCATCTCATGCAGGTTAAGTCTGATGATGCTGAGCCTCTGACCCTTGAGTCTGTTTCAATTGTGAATGAGTTTCCTGAAGTATTTCCTGAGGATCTACCTAGAGTCCCTCCCGATAGGTAGATTGACTTCAAAACTGATGTTCGTCCCAACACCCAACCTATCTCTATTCCGCCATATAGAATGACTCCTGTAGAGTTGAAAGAGCAGTTAAGAGATTTGCTAAAAAAATGCTTTATTAGGTCGAGTGTCGCTCCGTGGGGCGCTCATATCCTATTCATTCAAAAGAAAGATGGTTCCCTCAGAATGTGCATAGATTATCACCATTGAATAAGGTGACCATTAAGAACAAATATCCCCTTTCGAGGATTGACAAATTGTTCGACCAACTTCAGGGTGCCACTGTTTTCTCCAAAATAGACCTTAGATTAGGCTATCACCAGTTGAAAGTGAGAGAATGTGACATGCTGAAGACAACTTTTCTAACTTGATATGGCCACTTTGAATTCTTGGTAATGTCCTTTGGGTTGACAAAAGCACCTATAACCTTTATTGATTTAATGAACAGGGTATTCAGATAGTATCTTGACATGTTTATGATTGTGTTTATTAATGGTATTTTGGTGTATTCTAGAAATGAGGAAGAGCATGCTAATCACTTTAGAATCGCTTTGCAAACGCTCAAAGATAATGAGTTATATGCAAAGTTTTCAAAGTGTGAGTTTTGGCTCAAATTCGTGGCATTCCTAGGCCATGTGATCTTAGGCGATAGTGTACGAGTGGACACTCAAAGATCGAGGTGGTCAAAAATTGACAAATACCTACCTCCTCAACTGATATAAGAAGCTTCTTGGGTTTGGCTGAATACTGCCGCAGATTTATTGAAGGGTTTTCTTCCATATCTGCACCATTGACTAGACTAACTCAGAAGAAAGTCAAGTTTTAATGGTCTAATGAGTGTGAGAAGAGTTTCCAAGAGTTGAAAACAAGGTGGACAACTGCCCCAGTGTTGACCTTGCCCGAAGAAGCTGATGGGTTTGTTATTTATTGTGATGCCTTAAGAGTGGGTTTGGGATGTGTATTGATGTAGAAGGGTAAAATTGTTGCTTATGCTTTTATGCAACTCAAATTGCATGAGAAATTATCCCACACATGACTTGGAAGTGGCAGCAGTGGTGTTTGCTCTCAAACTATGGTGCCACTATCTATATGGAGCACATGTCATGTTCACAGACCGTAAGGCCTGCAATATGTTTTCACCCAAAAGGTGCTTAATCTGAGGAAGAAGAGATGGCTTGAGCTACTTAAAGACTATGACATGAACATTCTCTACCATCCAAGTAAATCTAATTTAGTTGCTGATGATCTTAGCAGGCTATCTATTTGAAGCACCGAGCATGTCAAGGAGGAGAAAAAGGAGTTGGCTAAGGAGGTTCACAGATTGGCACGATTGAGAGTGAAACTAGATGAATCTGGTGAAGGTGGAATACTATTGCATAATGGATCTACATCATCCCTTGTAGTAGAGGTAAAGGAGAAGCAAGACCAAGATCCCATCTTACTCTAATTGAAGGAAGATGTACATAAGCAGAAAGTAATGGCTTTCGCCAAAGGGGGAGATGTAGTATTGAGGTACCAAGGTAGATTGTATATCCCAGATATTGATGGTTTTTGATAGAGGATCATGGCAGAGGACCTTAATTCCCAATATTCCATTCACCCAGGGTCAACAAAGATGTACCACGATTTGAGAGACATTTATTGGTGGAGCTGTATGAAGAAAGACATCACGAAGTTCGTTTCCAAATGCCCGAATTGCCAACAAGTGAAAGTTTAACATCAAAGGCCCTGTGGAGTAGCTTAAAACTTTGAGATTCTAGAGTGGAAGTAGGAGATGATCAACATTGACTTCATCATAGATCTACCAAGGTCTCGCAGATAGCACAAGGCAGTTTGGGTGATAGTTGACAGAATCACTAAATCTGCCTTCTTTTTGGTAATAAAGATGATTGATACTACGGAGGATTATGCCCGACTGTACATAAAGGATATTTTCAGACTGCATGGAGTCCCTTTATCTGTCATCTCAGACAGAGGAGCCCAAATTCACTGCCTAATTCTGGAAGTCCTTTCAGAAAAGGCTAGGTTCAAAGGTAAACCATAGCATTACCTTCCACCCTCAGACTGATGGTTAGGCGGAGCGGATGATACAAACTTTTAAAGATATGTTGAGGGCTTACGTCATTGATTTCAAAGGAAATAGGGATCACTATTAGCCTCTGATTGAGTTTGCCTACAATAATAGCTTCTATTCGAGCATCCAAATGGCTCTTTATGAGGCCCTCTATGGTAGAAGATGTAGATCATCAATTGGATAGTTCAAGGTAGGTGAAGCAGGGTTGATTGGGCCAGACTTAGTTGACTAGGCTATGGAAAAGGTGAAGATTATCCAAGAAATATTGAGAACTACAGAGAGTTGCCAAAAGTCCTACAATGATGTTAGAAGAAGGGACCTAGAATTTAAAGTGAACGATTAGGTATACTTGAAAGTGTCACCCATGAAGGGTGTGATGAGATTTAGAAAAAGGGAAAGTTGAGATCTCAATACATTGGCCCCTACCAAACTGTGAAGAGAGTGGAAAATGTAGCTTATGAGTTGGAACTACCACCAGAACTGGCAACCATCCATCCAGTCTCTCATATTTCTATGCTTAAGAAGTGTTTGGGAGATCCGTCCTTAGTTGTCCCTATCAAAAGCATTAGGATGAAAGATAGCTTGAGCTATGAGAAGATTCCTGTCCAAATCTTGATCGTCAAGTTCACAAATTGAGAACTAAAGTGGTTGCTCCTATCAAAGTGTTGTAGGGAAGTCAATTCGTTAAAGAGGCTACATAGAAAGCTGAAGAGGGTATAATAGCTAGATACCTGCATCTATTCATTCCTAATGATGAGAATGTTGAAAGTAATATCCTACTCTTAACTTGAGTTAATTTGTTCACTCTTTGAGTCTGAATAGCGATTGTCTAAATTGTTGATTGGTTGATAGTTTGATTGGTTGATAGAGTATTGAGAGGAGTCTTGATTGTTAGTCATGCCTTGAGTCTAGCCTTACTCTTCATTCGAGGATGAATGATCCTAAGGGGGAGATAATGTAATACTCTTAAAATTTTGAACAGGTCCTCAAACCTAGTTCTACGAGAGTTGTTCCAGAGTAGAAAGTTTTTGTCTAAGTATAGAAGGGAGTCTACAAGATGGAACATGACCTGTAACATGTTCCATGAGTCTTCTGTCAAGTCATGGAACAAGATCCAAAAACCTATAATTTTGGTCCAGGTTCTACGAGAGGGGATACAACTCATAACATGCTCAACGAGTTGTCTGATGGATCGTAGAATGAGAATCAGAAATTGACAATTTTGATCTACTTTCCACGAGAGAGGACCACGACCCATAACCTATTTCACAGGTTGTAAAAGGGATTTCGTGGTCCACTTCAATAGTTTTTCTTGAGGGATAATTTTATCTTTTTCCACCCTTTTTAATTAAAATCCATGACTTTTTGGGCTTATTTTAGACCCCTTATCAGTACCCTAAGGTATTACTCCACAAAATCACTTAGAAATGCCAAAGAGCATCGATGAAGGGGAAGAAGCTAGGGTTCCAAGCACGTGAGTAGAGAATCTTTGAGAAGTTGATTGTCTTCTATTTCTAGGTATGTAAGGCTACCCAAAACATGGATTATGTTCTTCCATGTGCCCACATCCCGAATTGATAGAGTTCTGAGTGAGTTGAGTCTCTAATGCATATTTCTTCAAGGTTTACTTTAATTCTATTGTTCTTCTACATAGTCTTGCATGAATTACTATTTTCATGGACTAAATACTTGATTTTGCCATACTACATTAACTCTAACATGAATTCTTATTATTTTTACAAATTGCATTTACTTGAGCATGCATGAGTATGATTTGAGCTTAGAGAGCCTATGAAATCCCTAAATGCTTTATCTCCACTTTTGCTTCCTGAATGCTATGAGTTAGAATGATGCATGATAGAGTCTCTATGATTCAAGAACTGAACCTTAAAGAAGGTAACCAAAGAGTTGGTAGTTGATGTGATAATTTGAGTTGACATATGTCTAATGAGACTCGTTGATTGAGCTATAATTGTCTTAGGAGCATTGAGTCTTGGGAGGAGTATCGAGCACTAGAATGAGTAACAGTAAGCCCAAATCAAAATCATTAACTACATTGTTAAATGCGAGAGACGATTGGGACTGTTAACCACTCGGTGCTTCACACCATATATTTCAACGAGAGCTTTGAACAGTCGGTTGCAAAAATGAGAGGCCCAACATTGATAATAACTTGCGGTGTACCAAACCTAGAAAAAATGTTTTTTTAGAGAAACCCAGTAACACTCTTACCCTCATTGTTTGGTAAAGCTATGGCCTCTACCTACTTGGAGACATAATCAACTGCGACCAGGATGTATTTATTACCGTGAGAGCTAACAAAAGGTCCCATAAAGTTTATTCCCTAAACATCGAATAGTTTTATGACCAAAATAGGGTTTAGAAAAAGTTTGACCCTTCGTGAAACTCCACCCTCCCTTTGATATTGGTCACAAGACTTAACATAATCATAGGCATCTTGATGTATAGAGGGCCACTAGTAGCCACATTGCAACACTTTATAAGCAGTTCGAGCTCCACTATGATGACCACCCACCACTGAATAGTGACATGCTTCAAGAATGCTCATCATCTTTACTTCCAGAACACATCTATGGATGATCCTATCCGCACAAATGCGAAACAAATATGGCTCATCCTAGAAGAACTTCTTTACATCATGCATAAACTTGTGATGTTGATGGGTGTTTAAATTAGGAGGCACTATATCACTCACCAAATAGTTAGCATAATCTGCAAACCAAGGTATAAGATCATGTTACGCTGCCAGAACACTTTTATAGGGGAATGAGTCATTTATGTCCAGCCCATCATCAAACTTTATCATAGCCTCATCTTCCAATCTAGAAAGGTGATAGGTGTTGGCCACCACTAAACAACAATAAAAATGAAGGGAAATAGATAATACATGCAAAACCCTAATCATAGAAATGCAAGAAACCTAGGTTATTTCAAGTTAACTGCCCATGGTTCCCACAACCCCAAAAAATTGAATTCATGCAAGAGAAGTACCTATCTAATCAATCTTAGTTTTGCATCCTTCTTTGCCATTAGATATTTGAGTGTCGCATGGTCTGTATGCACAATCACTTTAGCTCCCAACAAGTATGAATATAAATTTTCAAATGCAAACACCAATGCAAGCAATTCTTGTTCGGTCACAATATAATTCTTCTGGGCCACATTCAGTGCTTTACTGGCATAACAGATCAGATGTAGGACTCTCTCTCTTTGTTTCCCTAACACCACATCGAGTGTAACCCCAATCGCATCATACATTAGTTCAAATGGTTGTGACCAATCTGGAGCAACAATAATGGGTACAGTGGTCATCCTTTTTTTCAATTCTTCGAAGGCGTGGATGTATGCATCATCAAATACAAATTTTGCATCTTTTTCTAGAAACTTACACAAGGGATGTGAGATTTTAGAGAAATCCTTTATGAAGCAGTAGTAGAATCTGGCATGGCCTAGAGAACTTCTGATATCTTTTACCAAAATTAGTGTTTGCAATTTCTCTATCATCTCAATTTTTGCTTTACCCACCTCAATTCCCTTGTCTAAATTTCTGTGACTAAGTAGAATGCCCTCTTTGACCATAAATTGGCATTTCTCCCAATTTAGCAACAAATAACTCTCGACATATCTCTACAACACATCATGCAAATGTAAAAGACATTCTTCAAAAGACTGGCCAACAACACTAAAGTCATCTATGTACACCTCAATAGTACTTTCAACCATGTTCGAGAAGATAGACATCACACATCTTTGAAATGTGGCTGGAGCGTTACAAAGTCCAAAGGGCATTCTTTTAAATGCAAAGGTACCATAGGGGCATGTGAACGTTATTTTCTCTTGATCCTCAGGTGCAATAACAATTATGTTGTAGTCGAAATACCCGTCAAGGAAACAATAACATCTTTTTTCTACCAGTCTGTCAAGCATCTGTTCCTTAAAGGGCATAGGAAAATGATCCTTCTCGATAGAAGCATTTAATTATCTATAATCCATGCACACTCTCCATTCGGTGATTGGTCTCATTGGGATCAACTCATTCTTTGCATTAGGCATCACTGCGATACCTCCCTTCTTTGGAACATACTGTATTGGACTCACCCATTCACTATCAGCAACTGGGTAGATTACTTCTGCATCTAACCATTTGATGATTTCTTTCCTCACAACCTCTTACATTGGGGGTTTCAACCGCCTTTGATGCTCAATACTCAATTTGTAATCCTTGACTAGCTGAATCTTATGAGTGCATATCCTAGGGGGTATGCCAATGATGCCTGCAATTGTCCACCCAATAGCTCTCTTGTACTGCTTGAGAATTGAGACTAGAGCTTCTGTTTGGGCTTCACTTAGATCCGCTGCAATGATGATTAGTAATGTACTATTCTCTCCCAAGTATGCATATTTCATATGTGATGGTAATGCCAACTGTAACTCTGGTGGAACTTCTATGGAGGGCTTTGTAGGTGGCGTCTTCCTGTTGCATAAGTCCAACTACAACCTTGCCTGTAACCTCGGCCCAAATGACACCCCAAGAGCATTTACTGTTTCCTTATAATCAGGAATGTTGTCACCATCAAAGTTCATCAACACAGCTGCCAAAGGATCAACCCTAAACCTCAATTCTACCGGGATCTCTGGTTTATCATCCTCATCCATTGAAATCATTGAGATTACTTAGAACTCAGAACTCTTCCCATCCTGCTAACCCACTTGAAACATCACTGCTTCTTCACCAAACCTGAAAGTAAGTAAACTCTTCTCCATATCTACTAATGCTCGATCTGTAGCTAAAAAAGGTCTTCCAAAAATGATTGGAACTACAAAATCACC
>DF357331.1:306728-327637 GCA_000787875.1 Solanum virginianum | reverse complement strand
AAATGAAGAAAATAGGCACCATAAATTGCAAGCCCACAAGCTTGATTGATCAACAATGAGTACAAGGCAAGATTTGCAATCTCCGAAATGGGTTTTTCAAGAGAGAAAAATAAACTACTCCAAAAAAAACCAAGAAAAGATTCAAAATATGATTATCAATATTCTACTGGTCGAACTCTCTTGCTAAAAACCTAACTTAAACTATATATAGTATTTATAAAACAACCTTAGAATTTACATAGAAAAGACAGTTGGCAGCTGATAATTTACGCAGGTACGACTCGTAGGATGACCTATAAATCATGGTCAGGATCTCGTATCAGGTTTTTTGCATCTTGGACTAAATTGGTACAACCTATAGGTATGAGTTGTTGCTTTAGCTATGACTCATATGTTGCTCTCGTAGTCTTGGTCTTCAGTTTTTGGTCCAACATCTTGGCTCTCCGATTCTTGCTATGAATCCACATATACGAGTCATAGTATGGCTTACAACTCGTATGATGGTCTCGTAGGAGTGACCTCCACTTAGAAGATTTCTAAATTTTGGTCTCTGATTCTTGCTATGCCTCCACTCTACGACTCGTAAGTGGGCTCGTAAGACCTATGCTTAAGCAAAATCTGCAACTTTTCTTCAAAATCATGCCAACCTAACTTTTCTGTAAGATTAAGACAAAAACACATCAAAACACTAAAAAGTTGCTTTAAGAACTCACAAAATCCCTGTTTCAGGCACCAAATGTGTTGTATTTTGATAGCACATCAATTAATACTTTATTTCCTTTGATTTGGGTAGCCATGGCCTGTTATGGTACAATCTAGATGGTTTAGTTAGAGTCTTTATAGACTAGATTTAGGATTGATGATTTGGGCATTGTTTGACTAGTTTCTTATACATTAGTCCTGTTAATTTGTTATTATTGTCTTTATTTGAGATTGTTCACCTTTATTCATCTTTAGTCTTATGTTAATATTATAAATGTTGATTGAATGAATGCAATGAGGTCAAGTGATTCGCTTGGGGACTAACAATTATCTCTGAGTGCTAACCACGTCTAGGGTACCCTCTTAAGGCGTGATACAAATCCATTGAGATAGAAATAAAAAGAAATTATCATTGTCCCAGAAGCAGTACATTGAGAAAGTACGTAAGAGGTTCAACATGACAAAAGAAAAAATGGTTAGTACTCCTCTTGCTAAAAACTTTAAATTGAGTATGACCTAGAGTCCACCTACAATTGAAGCAAAGAAGGAGATGTCATGTATTCCTTACTCCTCTGTAGTTGGTACTTTGATGTATGTTATGGTTTGCACTAGACCAGATATTGCACATGTTGTTGGTAATACTAGCAGATTTCTTTCTAATCTTGGAAAGGAACATTGGGATGCAGTGAAATAGATACTAAGATATTTGAAAGGTGTTTTAGACATGGAATTTTGCTTTGGTAGTGGCAAACCTGAACTTGTATGCTACACATACTCTGATCTAGGAGGAAATTTTGACAATTCAAAATCCACTTCCAGTTATTTGATCACTTTTGTAGGGGGAGCTATTTCTTGGCAATCAAGACTAAAAAATGCATAGCTCTATTTACTACAGAAGCCGAATATATTGTTATCACTGAAGGTGCCAAAGAATTACTTTGGATGAAGGAATTTATCAAAGAACTTGAATTTGAGTAGTCAAAGTATATCTTATTAGAGTGCTATTTATCTCACCAAGCACTCTACCTTACATTTTAAGTCCAAGCATATTAGTAGAAAGTATCATTGGATAAGAATAGCTATGTAAGAATTTTTTTTTGAGATTGAAAAGATACATACTGATGACAATCCTTAAGATATGCTCACAAAAGTAGTAATTGTAGACAAAAATGAATTTTGCAGAATTGCGGAAGGCATGATGCTTGTCAAGAGTTCCTCCACTGAAAGTCTATTTGGCCCCTTTGTTGGAGGGATAATTTGTTGGCCAATAGCCCATGTTCCAGCCAACCATGGCCTAATCCTATTCTTCTTTGGTTTCCAATCCTAATTGAGAAAAGGTTGGAATTCAAATCCTATTTGGAAAAGGATTGGAATAGTCCTATTTGGAGTTAGTTTTGTCTTTCGAAAAAAGAACAACTCATTATATATAAATAGGACAACTTTTGAGAATGAATTGCTCACTATTATTCATCTTTTAGAGATATTAGCATATAAGAGAGGTCTTTGAGAGAGCTTTCAACAAGAGAGAAAAGAGAAGAAAATGGTGTTTTCTGCAGCAGTTTTTCCTCTCCAACCAGCAAACTTCAAAATGTGTTTGCCGATTTACTAACCGTTGGATCGGGCTAAAAGTTTGACTAAGTTTTTCTAACATCTTGTTCTTTGATTCGAATGGGTGTTTTTCTTCCTTATTCTTTTTGTTGGTATAACTATTACTTCTCCTTGCTTGACAATTGTTATGTAGCCATTTAGGATAACATTTGTAATCCTCTTATTGTTATAGCGGAGCAATTTGGATCTCGATGATCCTGTGGTTGTTACCTTTGATTTGAAAGGTTTTTTCCACGTTAAATTTGGTATTCTTTATTTTCTCTACTTTCAGATTTTGCATCCTTCCATCGTAACACAATTAACACATAACTTTAAGTCACTACCCTGAACACCTTTTTCGCTCATCCATTTCCTACTCATTTGCTCCTTTTACATATAACTCTTTCAAATCTTTCCTTTTTCCCTTTAAATAAGTAGATGTGATGCTCTTTCATTTATTGATTTCAATATTCCCCTAAATTTTTTTAATATTAATCTATGAAGGTAATATACAATTCTTCTGTTACATTAGTATATACGATACTGCCAAATTCCTGTGGAATATGAATTTTTCAGCAAATTGAGATTGAGTTCATCCGTTTTAGGGTTAAGGGAGTATAGATTATACATATAAATGCATGTTATTGTTATTGTCTCTTATCTTTATGTGCTTATGAAAAAACATATTTACAATCTCACATGTGTTTTTATAAATATACATCTAATTAGCAATGAAACGAAAAACTACCAAAGATATAGGTTAGAATACTAAAATATGTAAACTAGTAATGAAACTGTAACTTAAAAAGAGATAGGTTAGAATACTAAAATATGTAAACACATATTTCAACCGTAAGTGGCTATTGAGTTGATATTTCTTTAAACTTGGTAGAACTTTTGTATGTTTTTCTTTCTTTTCCACCCTATGTGTTAAGGGGCTTTTAAGTAAAATATAGTTAGAAAAGAATTCATTATTACACCAAATTGTGAGCTCTAAAAATATTTGTATATGAAAATCTTAGGTGACAGTGATAGCATAAGTTTTCAATTACTATATGATTGAACTAAAAACAATATACTTCTAAATCTTTATTAATATCCCTCCTTTGTGATGAATGTGTTGTTGACTTTTCTATTTCTCTTCAAGTAGCATAAGTTTTCAATTGTATACGTTTTGCAAACATTCCAGCCAAATGATGACCCGAAACACTTATATATATAGATACCTTATTAGAAGAACCAATAAGCAGCTCAAGCAGGTAGCTCTCCGCCAAAATGCCTACTTGAACTGCCTGCTTCTTCGGTGCTATTATATGGGACCCACAAAATACGGGTTCGTTAATTTAATATTTTAAAAGCAGTTTGATTATTTTCTTCGGCTGCTTCTATTTTGATTTTATAATATTAGCCCTAATAAATTATTTTAGTGAGTTTCTTAATTTAATATTTTTAAAGTAGCTTGATTATATTTCTTTTAGCTGCTTTAATTATGATTTAACAATTATATGAGACTCGCTAAAAAAACTTACGGGTTTCTTAATTTAATATTTTCGAAGCAGTTTGATTATATTTCTTCTGCTGCTTCTAAGTCTAATAATTAGTAACTTTAAAATTTGAAAATGCATACAAAAAATCTATTCTCATTACAAAAATTGAGATTAAAAAATATATATTGTGCCCGTATGGGCACGGGCGCTCGTGACTAGTATATATAAAAGATGCTTAATTTATAATTTAGAAAGCTACATAATTAATATGTACAAATTATTAATGAGTATACATATTATGTTATATAAAATAGAAAATGAAATAACTAACGTGTTAAAAAAATTGTATTCGCATAAAATAATACATATATTACCTCACAACTAATACTTGCATTCTAATAACGATATGTAGTGACCCACTACGTCATTTTCTTTATGTTTTCCATGTTTTTGACATTTAAACCTTCCTTATCGCGATCCAAGTTAGACACTAGGTGTGACATGATAATTGAAACATCAAAGGAACCCAACCAAGTCATCTTAGCATATCAATAAGCATATACAAGATTGTTAAAACATCATCAAAATCTATATGGGAATAGGCAATGAGCCTCATCTCAACATTGTAAGTGAAAAGGAACAAGCTTTATCCAAAAGAGAAAAGACAACATAAACTCTCACTACAAGGAAAACAGTCACTGAGGAAGGGAAATCTAGTTCTTCAAAATTCAAATCTAGTCCCAAAAGGCCTATTCCGATGAGAAAAAGTTGGTCATCACCCTTCCTAATAGATTTCTTTGCTAAAGGTTAATTGTGATGGGATTTATTGACTAGTCATTAAATGTCTCTAATCACCCTTCCTAATAGATTTCTTTGCTAAAGGTTAATTGTGATGGGATTTATTGACTAGTCATTAAATGTCTCTAATCACCCTTCCTAATAGATTTCTTTGCTAAAGGTTAATTGTGATGGGATTTATTGACTAGTCATTAAATGTCTCTAATCACCCTTCCTAATAGATTTCTTTGCTAAAGGTTAATTGTGATGGGATTTATTGACTAGTCATTAAATGTCTTTAGAGACGGCAACAAAGCTGGTCCCAAAAACACTTTTTCCAACTATATGAATGTTTTCTTTGGAAAGTAGGTATGTTTTGATCGTTAAATTAATTTTGCGATAAGCACCTACTCATCCTAGATTAACTTTTAGGGATGAGAAACTATCTTATCTGAGATTTAACTTTAGGGATAAGAAACTACCTCATCCTAGGTTAATCTTTAATGATGAGAAACTACCTCGTCCTAAATTAACCTTTAGGGATGACAAACTAGCTTGTCCTAAATTAACTTTTAGGGATGACAAACTAGCTCCTGCTAGATTAACTTTTAGGAATGAGAAACTAGGTTGTCTTAGATAACGCATTAGGGACAAGAAACTAGCTCAAATCACTGGTCTTAGAATATATCTAGAAATGATATCAAACTGACCCTAAAATAGTTTCATAGACGACAATAATCTAGTCCTAAAATAACTTTACAGATAAGCAACAAACCTGGTCTAGATTGACCTTTAGAGATAGTTAATAATTCTAGTCTGTGATCTTAAAGACATTAATATCACAAAAATCTAAATTCATCAGCAATATCAAATTATTACTAAAAGTTTTGATACAAAAAGTAGAGATAGAGGGATGGAGATAGAAAAAGAGTGCAACTAAGAGGGTGTTTGGATGAGTTTAAAAGTTGGTCAAACCTGCTTTTAAACTCTTTTTAGCTTTGAAAGTGTTTGGTAAATCCTAAAATAGCTTAAAATAAGTTTAAAATAACTTAAAATAAGTCAAAAGTTAGAAGTTGGTCCCCCCCTACTTTTTTCTTTTTAGCTTAAAAGTCATTTATGTTTGACCAACAAATTTACCTTTTTATCCCTAATATTTGCTTATTATTTATTTTTTTCTTTTTAGCTTAAAAGCTATTTATGTTTGACCAACAAGTTTACCTTTTTATCTCTAATGTTTGCTTATAATTTCTATATTATTTTGCTCCTACTTTGTTTTTTTTTTTAAAAAAATTTTGCTCTTTTTCGTCCCTTGCTCTTTCTTTCTTCCACTTTTCTCCTTCATCCTCTTTTTTCTTTTCTACCATTTTTTTCTTCTTTTTCTTGCTCTCTCTTTTTCTTTTTTCTTCTAAATTATGTTCTGCTTATTTTATTCTTTTAATAATTTTTTTAATGGTAAAGAAGAAATATAGTCATTATTTATTAAAAATATAATTAAAAAAACTCTAATATTTCATGTATTTTATTAAAATTATATATTTTAAATATTAAAAACAACTTAGACATATAAATTAACTTATGTAATCAATTTATATTGAAGATAAATTAAAATATATTAATTCTAATTTAATATAATTTAGAAATAAAAATTTAGAGTAATAACAAATATTTTATAATGTGTAACAGTTTAAGGGTATTTCAGATATTTTGATAAAAAAATTGTTTAGCAGCACTGTGGTATCAAACACATTAACTTTTTTTTTCAGCTTAAGCATTTTTATCCGTGCTTATTTTTAAAATAAGTTTCAGCACTTTAAAAATTTTTTGAAGAACTTTTTAAAAGTCATTTTTTTTCAGCTAATCCAAACGGGTTCTAATTATAATAAATTAATTAGGTAACAAAATCCTATGATGTTAGTTTCAATTTGCTTAACAAAAAAAACATAGATAACACTCATAGCAAATTGATAATGAGTTAATGTATCTTCTAAACTTGTATTTTTACTGGAGAATGAACAAAAGTTGGCAAAAAAAGAAAATCAAGTTTTAGTACTTTTTAAGTGAAATCCAGAAACATCAATAAGAGCTGCAATAAATAAAAAAAGTCTATTAAAAGATGGTGAAATACATTAACCATGAATCCAACAATAATTTTGAAGACCCATAACGAAATAACATTTGGTAGAAAATAAAAATAAATGGATAGAAATAATTACTTAAGAGACGAGCTAGATGAACAACAACTAGGCAGAAAATGTGCAGAATAGCAATATTTGCAACAGTGCGAAAAATTTAAACATAAAAATTATATCGTTATGCAGCTAAAATAAGAGCAAGAATAAAAGAGTTGTACAACTGTGATTAATTTAAAAATTAATATACTATGTTCTAAATGTTATGTCTTTTTATTTCTTTTAGAAGGCAATGCATCAACCTGTCATCTTACCTCGTCTTATCTCATCACTCACCTCAGCTCGTCTTTGTATTATTTTCTTTTGGTATAAGGGCAATGGAAGTTAAACAAATGAATTACTTCTATCTATAAATCTTGCACTATCGAGTTCGCCTCCAAGAAGATTACCCTAGGATGTCCTTAACACTATCACAAATTTTGAAAATATTTTTTTATGTTTGAATAATTGCTATTGAGCTCTATTTAAATTTCAATCTCTCAGTTCCATACAACAATAAGAGTTATCTGTTGATAATGTTTAGTATTTTGATGATGGAAGATAATTCAGATCAACTGTTAAAAATATTTAAGAAGAGTTCTCAATGATGTCCCCGATTTAGTGCTTAGGTTATCATCATCTTCTACTGGTAAGCATGCTTAATATAGGTTTATATGCATATGGGTGACTTGTAACTTCCCTAATATAATTGTATGATAATTTTTTTGGCAGTATTAGGTTATAGTTTTCTTATAATAATATTTATCTATTAAAAAAGAATATGTACAATATGAACCAAAACATTATAGTTGGGATCATGTAGTTTTTCTGGGCCTACTGCTATTGACTAAGCCCACAGTTACAATCTACAAATAGTAATCTAGACTTTGCGATATTTCTACATTTCTAAGGTGAATTTGTCCTTTGTGATGGACTTCATATACTAAAGTTTTAACAATAGATTCAACTGTTCTCCTTTGTTTAAAGTCTCAAATGTTTCTCTCTTGCCATAAGTAGTAGATATTTCCTGCTCGCAACATTTTGTAGACTTCCTGTCTCTAGTATAAAAGTTTACTTGAGCTAAAAGTATCTAGTTAGATATGCAAATTCTAGATAGAGAAATAGGTCATGTTTATAATGTCATCATACATATAAAAAATATTTTGGATAACAAAAGGTGAAAAAAGCAACAACAGAGAGTGTCATCACATGGCGAGGTGAAGTGGGGATCTAATTAACAGTATAACAATATAAAATGTAGAGCTTTAGTTGCAAAGAAGAAGAATAAAAAACAGAGCTCTAACTGAAGAAAAAGAAAGCAAGACACAAAACTGAAGAAGAAAGAAAGAAAATTTAGAATTGAGAAGAAGAAATGTACCAGTGGTTGGAGCTGACTAAGAAGTCGCGTAATATAGATATACAGTCGTAACAGCTCTAAGTCAAAAGTTAAAAATAAAAATCCTAAAATTTCTTAAATCCCTACATTGTCGCCTTCCGATAGCCTTTTCAAAATCTCTGTGACACAATTTATATAGGCAACATAACATCGCCTTGCCTCTTGTCAAAGATGAGAAGACGAGAAGCTTTCACAATGCTGCATATAAGTAGCTACAACTACTATTTCCTTTCTCATAAAAATCTTTTTGACCATCCAAGCAACCTGTATTAGGTTATGATTTATTTTTCTTTAGCTTTTAGGTGATATGTTTATAGTTCTATTTATACCAAACAAATAAAAAAGGGGGTAAATAATTCTGCCATTTAAGGAAAAAAACTAGGAGAGAATAATAACATTAAAAGTTAATTACATTAAATTAAAAGTTGTCTAGATATTTCATCAATATGAAGAGATTACGTTTCTTTTTAGATATTCTATCTTATTATACCATTCAATTAACACAATAGGAGACAAGTCTTCTACTATATCTTTTTTGTATATTTTTTGTGTGACTAAGAGTATTTCCTTTTCACATTAAAAGACTCTTAGATTGATATTAAATCACACATTCAGTAAGGTGACATTTCAACAAAATAAATTTAAAAAGTTAGGTATATTGTTACTAACTTGGTAATCTAAAAAAGCACTGGTCATTCAATTAAAATAGATGATGTTATAGGTGGGCCATGTGTTGTTGAGAAGCAAAGAATTCTTTCATCTTCATTATTTCTTTCATCTCATATTCTAACGTAGACACGTGATCGTTCAAGAATTTATTTTCCTCATTCAAGAATTTATTTTCTTCATTTAAGGATTTGATGTTCTCTTGAGTTGAACTTCGTACGGATAATAATTTAGCCTTTAAAGTTCCCCTTTCAAGTCATTTGCCTTCATTCCACCTATAAATCTAAATACATGGCTACGAATTTGAGATACATAACATATTTCAAAAATCTCTAAGGTAGGTAGAGATGGATCTGCTTGAATCATATTTTCAAGTGGAACGTACAAAATATATCAGAAAATACTTTCTACAATAGCACAATAATATCAGGTAACTAACAATTCAATTTACCAAATGTACATGTTTTTCAATTGCTTATGTAACACCTCTTAAAATGACTTTGAATAATCTTATAAAAGATGTCTTGCATAGCGTATCATCTGAATTTTTGTTGTTAAATTTAAGGCCAAATTCTTATCAGGAGGCAAAATTGTGTGGGAAAATGATCTCTTCCAATTTTTAGGTCAACCGTATTGAAAAATATTTTTTCATACATTTTTGCATTTCATAAGGATCCACGACCTCTTCGCATCGCAGGGAAGTTTCATTTCAGTACAAAAGTGTCCTACATTCATTCAAAGATGAAAATATGAAAAAATTAAATTTTACGCAAAATGACCTATGTAGAGAAAGTTTGCATCGCGACTGTGGTTCACCATAATGTAGAATTTTTCGTACAATTTCAGTTTTAAGTAGAATCATTTGAAAATTATTCGAAAACTGGTCTAAAATGAATTTGAATAGTTTTTATGACCAAAACTCACTCTATAAATTTTCCTTAACCCCCAAATGATCCGATTATTCATTAAACCACTTACTACAAATATTTTCTCACTAGAATTCACTCTCAAAAGCTTTCTTCTCTATCAAATAAGGATCTCCATTAAAGGTAAACCACAAGATCTCTAATTTCTCTTCAAAGTCTAAGGCTATTACTTAAGGTATGTGAGTTTTCATCCATAGAATCCTTTCTTCTATGGAGCTCCTTCTAAATTCTCAATTTCTACCTAATTTCAATTATGTAAATTGTACGGGTCTTCTATGCTTCTATTCATTTCTTCAATTATGATTGATATTATGTCTATTGGTCAATCCTAATATAGATTCATGCCAATTACATGAAATTGATGAATTTTTCATGAATGAACCCAAGCATATGATGATTTGTTTTTTTTTTTAAATTGATGTAGGTTCTTTTACAATTGATCATATGTGATTTCAATTGCATAATTACTAGATGCTTTTCATGTAATTGCATGATTTTAGCTCAATTGCTCATGAACCCACAAATAGCTCTAATTTTCCTATGTTAAACCTATGATCTTATGACTATGATTCTAAGTATAATGGTATGATTTTATGATGATGATGACAGAGACTTAAGACCCTAATGTTTATGAAATGATTATAAGATGGGGAATATACCCATATTATATGCAATGTTATGTAGATGCACTATTCCTATGATATGATGAAGTTATGATACATATTTTACAAGCTATGAAAATATAATTTTGGTAATTTTACAAGCTATGAAAATATGATTTTGGTATAGTATAAGCTATGATGAAGTCTATATATATGCATGATTATGTATTCCATGAGATATGACTTAACATTGAATTAGCTTGTGTGAGGGGGACTATCCTTAAGGGTTCTTACATAAATCCTCAAGTCTCATAACTACATGCCATCATAAGTTTATCATCATGTGACTATAATGCCAGCTAATGGATCCTTATATCTTAATGATTTGCCACCAATCGTGATAGTATGAAGCCTAAAGGGTGGGGTCTTTGATGTGATTCTCACTATGCTAGGATAAAGCCTATGGGGTGAATGTTCGGTCCACCTTGGAAAAGTAGACTCCACTTTTTCTCAATGTAGAAGGAACATCCATGTAATAGTCCACGTGATCTTACTATCAGTTATGGTCTTATTTCCACATGTATGTCTATTAGGTTATGAAGTGTTTTACGATATTTCTATCTATGATTTTAAAGGTGCATTAATCATGCATATCTTGTCCTTACACTATTGATATGGCTATGCATATTGCTACTACACACGATGTTCATTGATGCATTGACTGCTTACATACTTAGTATATTCGAATGTACTAGCACATACTCCTGCCTATATGATATCACCATATAGGAATGGATGGCAATACCACTCCTCACCTTTGTGGCTAGATTTGGTATTACTATTGAAGATTTGGTGAGTTCCCATGCTTGGGGGACAAGCCTTTATGTTTCTTACTTATGTTGATATTTCAAAGACTTTGTACTTTCTAATCTTGAGGGTGATCTAGTAAAACTATGTTCTAGACCCCGCAAAGATCTATGATGTAGAGACATGTAATGGACATGTGTTGATGTAGTATTTTTTTATTGGGAAACATTGACTCCTATGTTTAATGTGTATGAGACTATATTTTTGCTTGTTTACTTTTATGATTTCTTATTTACCTTATGTATACTTATAATATGAACAACAGACTTGGATAAGACACCTTCAGGTGTTACATTCACTATTTCACGACCACGCCTTAGATTTGGATCATGACAAATATGGTATCAGAGCACATGATTTAAAAGCATCTCAGGGAGTCCAACATGCCATGTCTAGTAGTGTCTTATTCATAGGTTTAAACCACTCCACATCCTTAATAGTAGACTAAGAGACATTTAGGAAATTCTTATTCTTTTTTGTGATCTATATCGTGCCTTCAAGACTCTTTCCCTCTAAAGCTTATCCTTTGAAACTTTTAGAGAATAGCTCTGCGACCATCTTCTAGAGGAGTGTCACTACCTAAGCCTAGGGCCTAGGTGTGACATGGTGAATGGAAAACCTAATGGTACCCCAAACAAGCCTCATAACATACATAAGCACATCCTTGGTTAAGAAGCGTGGATCAATCATGAACAAATAGTACTAAGGGGATTTTGAACTTAGGACTCACTATTTAAGACTAGAGATCATGGGGATTTTGAACTTAGGACTTACTATTTGAGACTAGGGATCATGGAACTTTCATCATATAATCACAACTAATAAATTTAAGAGAAGGGAACATGGGATGCACTTTATGGGTATTGAGGACTTAGGGAATTCACCACTTGCTAGCATAGCCAAAGAAACATCATCCATGGGATAAGGACTAAGGAAAAGTCTCCATAGATACATGAGCATCACAAGAATTATACATAACATATTATCCAACAATATCTCTAGTCATGAGTGGAGCGGGGATCAAGACATGTTCCGGACTCACATTCAAAAGTAAATAACAAAAATAGCAATATCTTAACATAGGTAGATAGAATATGGATGTTGCCCTTGATATAGATGACTCACCACAAGCAAATTTTTTAATACGTTGAACTAGCCACGAGAAGGTGGATGGGGAAGAACTCCGGTGTAATAATCCTAACGTTTTAATGAAGGATTAATTGGTAATTTTAATGATTAATAATTTTTATTAAAAGATTTTACAAATAAATAAATAAGATAAAGGAGTGACCAAACCTTTTTTTCTTTCTGACAAAGTGCATGCAACAGAGAAAAAAATTGAGTAGTCCTTTTTCTTCTTCTATCGTTACTTTCTCGTTGAAGAAAACACACAACTCACAAGGTAATTCGGAGAAATTCATACATAGAATGAACTTGATCTTTGTACCGCTGTTTTGGGTGATAAAGTACATATATTTTCTTGTTGTTGTGTACTCTTGTTAGTTGAAAACATATTTACCAGAGTTTTCACCAATTAGGTTTTAACAATGAGATTAAGAATACCTTTACTTTTAATATATAGTCTAAGGTATTGGGTATTATGGTTTAAACCTAAAATAGAAGACTAGAGATATTAATACTTGAGTTTGGCCAATATAATTGATATCTATAATCAATATATTTTCATAGATTGAGGCAAGTAAGGGCTATTTTGGAGGGTGTTCTATGCGTGCAAGGTTGTAGAACTTGTCATTAATAAGGTAAGTGAGACTTTAATTTTTACTTTCAAATAAGCTTTGAAAAAATATATTCTTTGTCTGGTGTATGTGTTGGAACAAGCATATGCTTGACAGAGTTGATGTTTTTTTTATCAGCCCTAGATATGCTATTTTTGAGAAGAATATCGAATATTTTCATGAGTAATGTGTGGTGTTATGCTGGATATCCTTCTTTATTACTGTGATGTGGTTACTAGGGGCATACTTAGCTGCCGTAATATATTAGGGGCATAATCATGTAGTCGTAATATATTTGGGGCTTTGTATATGCTGCCGTAATACATTTTTAGAGCATTATACGTGCTGCCATGGACTTGTCGGGGTGATGGATTGATCTCTTTCGCTTTCTTTTATGAAAAGGTTTGAGTGTGGATTGAATTGAGAGATATAGTGATCATTTTTGAACATTTGTTTGAACTTATTGAGCTTATTATGAAGTATATTCTTGTGTATGTTATTTATGTATATTTGTTGTGCAGATGTATTTTTTAACTCTTATTCCAGGGGTATTATAGTAGCGAATCGAGGATCCTACTAGGTTATATTTATATATAGCTCACTTCTTACTTGCATGTCAATGCAGATACTGTTGCAGAGGCGAGACTTGTGGCTGACATGTTCGTTTCTGTGGACTCTGTTGCTAAGGTGAGCGTTCGCATTGTTCATGGAGGCTACTACTTCAGCTCTACCTAGTATAGTTTATATTTTTCTTCTTTTTGGGGTTTGTATGTCTGACAGTTAAACTCTTATCACTCTATTAGATGCTCCATGATCTTGTTTTGGGATTTGGGTTAGAGATATTTTTGTTAAGTGATCTTTTCCTTTCATAAATTGATATGCAATTTTTCTTTGCTAGTTACTCTATTGTTATGAGTATTGATGAGTTTTAGAGTTGCACATATTATATTCTTAGTGCCAGAATTGTTTGGGTGTGTATAAATATTTGGTTCTCCGGACAAATGGTGTGGGCGGGTGCCAGTCACATCTAGGGGCTATTTTAGGATGTGACAAAGTTGGTATTAGAGCGTAGGCTTTAAGTCCCAAGTTATGGAGCATTGTTTGGTAGAGTCTTGTTCATGGGTATGTAGGCACCCATACTTATGACCTTGAGGCTTTTAAACATTTAAGATGTATTGTCTTCTTCATTCCTTATTCGTGCTTTGAGTTGAATCAAGTTTAACTTTTAAATATTTTTCGCAGATGGCTAAGAGGCGTGGCTCTTCCTTTGCTGTTGTATCTAATGCAGCTATTGGATGTAGTGGGGGACATGGTATTACCTCCAGTGGCAGTCAAGGTAGGACTCATCCTACTAGAGCTCAAACTAGGACATCTATCGCTCCTCAATCAGGAGTTATGAATGAGGGACAGGCCCGAGCTATTGCCCCAGAGCAAGTGTAGGAGCAGGTTGTTCAAGATGCCACACAGACAGTGCCACCTGCTACATCTACTGTCACTTTACCCACAAATATTGTGATTAGGTTGTTGAATGTGTTAGAGGCATTAGTACTAATCAGGGTGGAACCTTAGCTCCTCAGACTACTACACCAACACAGGAACAAGTTCAGTCGAATGTTGGTGTGACTCAGACACCACATTTGGCCACTCAATAAGTTAGTCATCCAGTTGAAACTTCAGGGCGACCCAAAATCTGAAGAATTTAATAGACCTTAAGCCATTGGAGTTTGATGCAATACCAACTCCTATTGAACCTCATAAGTTCATTGATAGTTGTGAAAAGATACTTACTACATTAAGGTTGAAGGAGACTTGTGGTGTGGAATTTACTACTTTCATGTTCTCAGGATCTCTAGAGGTATGGTGGACTTCTAGTTAGAGAGTTAGAGAAGCAAGGTCACCACATATCACCTGGTCAGAGTTTTTAGCAATGTTTAAGGATGGGTTTATTCCATTGAGCAAACAAGATGATATGAGACGTCAATTCCATGATCTGTGTCAGGGCAATATGACAGTTATAGAATAGGATGCCAAGTTCACTGAATTGTCCAGGTATATCCCATTTTTGATTGCAGATCCAAGGGAGAAAGTGAAAAGATTTATGGATAGACTAGAGCACCATTACCATACTATGATATGAGATGTGTGAAATGGTACTTATTCACATGTGGTTGACACTGCTGTTCATTGTGAGTCCTATTGGGAGATGGAGAAAATCGAGTGAGAAAAAAAGAAGGCACGTAATATAGGTGGATTTTTAGTTGTGCTCCATCTGGAGGCAAGAATTGATTTTATCGCGGGCAGTCTAGGCCTACATAGTTAGATTTAGTAGTGCAATCTTCTAAGAGTAGTTATCCAGCTAGACAGGGCCAACAACAGATGCAGAAAAAGGGTGATAATTCTTTCCAATCCGAATAACATCCAAGGAGTTCTAATTGTGGTAGGAATCATAGTGGTTGCTGCTTTGGTATTGGTGGTCCTTGTCTTACTTGTAGTAAAAGAGGTCATATTGCTAAATTTTGTCCTATGAGAGATTCTGGTACTAGTCAAGCTACTACACAAGTGCAGAGAAATGTGGTAGATACTCAGGCTCTGATTCAACTAGCTAGGGCCGCTCCACAAAGTGCTCGTGTACAAGGTCAACAGGGTGCATGGGTTGCTCAGGGAGTAGGTGGACCACTGAGATTATTTGTCATGGCCCGACAGGATATTGAGGTATCTAATGTGGTAGGCTCAAGTATTATTATTGTCAATTCTCATGAGGCATATGCTCTTATTGATCCTGGTTTGACGTATTCATATGTATCCCCGTCTTTTCCTATATCATTAGAACGACAAGTTGAGACTCTTAATGTGCCATATATGGCTATGACTCTAGTTGAGAAGACTCTATTAGTGGATAGAGTGTATAGAGATTGTGCTATATCTGTGCAAGGCAAGGATACAATAGTTGTTATATTAGAGTTGTCACTATCTGACTTTAATGTAATTATAGGCATGGATTGGTTAGCATCATGTTATGCTTTGGTTGATTATTATGCTAAGCTGGTACATTTTAATTTCCCTAGAAAATCATCTTTAGTATGGAAAGGTATGACTCCTCTAACACAGGGAAAGATAATATCTTATATAAAGGTACGCCGAATGGTTAATCATGGGTACTTTGGTTTTATTGCTACTGTCCATAATACTTGAGAGGAGGATGTTAATATCGATAGTGTTCTAGTTGTACGAGAATTTGTTGATGTGTTTCTAGAAGACTTACCTAGGTTACCTCCAATGAGAGAAACCGAGTTCAGTATTGATTTAGTGCTAGACACTCAACCTAGCTCTATTCCTTCTTATCATATGGCTCTAGCTGAGTTAAGAGAATTAAAGATCCAACTCCAAGAGCTACTTGATAAGGGGTTCATCAGGCCCAGCATATCACCTTGGGGTGTCCCAGTGTTATTTGTGAAAAAGAAAGATGGCATGATGAGAATGTGCATTGAATACAGGCAGTTAAATAAGGCAATAATCCAAAATAAATATCCATTGCCTCGTATTGATGATCTATTCGATTAGTTGTAGGGTGCTACTCATTTTCAAAAATTGATTCGAGATCAGGTTATCATCAGCTGAGAATAAACACTGAAGATACCTTAAAGACAGCCTTTCGAACCATGTATGGGCACTTTGAATTTTTGGTGATGTCTTTTGGATTGACTGATGCACCTGCAACATTTATGGACCTCATGGACAGCATATTCAAGTCATACTTAGACCAGTTTGTGATTGTAATATTTCGGTCTACTCTGAGCATGAACATCATCTGAGAGTTGTATTGCAGACACTTAGAGAATAAAAGCTTTATTCTAAGTTCTCAAAATATGAGTTTTGGTTGCAGACAATTTCATTTTTAGGATACATAGTGTCATGAAATGGGATTCAAGTTGATCCAAGAAAGGTAGAAGCTGTTCGGGATTGGCCATGACCTAATACTCCTACAGAGATACACAATTTCGTGGGGTTAGCTGGATATTATAGACGATTTGTGGAGGGTTCCTTAAAGATAGCCGCTTCATTGATATACTTACCTCAGAAAGGTGTGATTTTTCAGTGGTAAGATGAATGTGCAGAGAGTTTCCCAAAATTAAAGAATGCATTAACTACAACTGCTATTTTAACCTTACCTACAACAAAGGGTGGTTTCACCATTTATTGTGATGCATCTAGAGTCGAATTTGTTGGTGTCTTAATGCAGAATGGTAAAGTGGTGGAATATACTTCTCGACAGCTAAAGATTCATGAGAAGAATTATCCAACACATGACTTTGAATTGGCCACCATTATATTTTCTCTCAAGATATGGTGTCACTAGATTTATGGTGAGCCATTTGAAGTGATCACAAAAGTTTGCAATACATATTCAAGCAAAGGGATCTTAATCTGAGGCAACGATGATGGTTGGAACTACTTAAAGATTATGATCTTATATTTTATATCATCTTGGAAAGGTGAATGTTGTAGCAGATACTTTGAGTAGAAAGTCTATGCGCATCTTGGCTTGGATTGTTGTTAAAAAGTGACCTATGACTAGGGATATTCAGTCTTTAGCCAATCAGCAAGTTTGAATTGATCATACATTTCCTGACAAGTTTCTTGCAGGTAAAGTGGTGCAATCATCCTTAGTTGGAGAAACTAAGTCTTACTAATATGATGATCCCCAACTTGCTAGATTACGAGATTGAGTGCAAAATGGAGTCATGGAGTCATTCTCAATTGATTACGAGGGCTTTTTATGTCGATATAGTAGATTGTGCTTTCCTATTATGGGTGAGGTAAAGGGCTAATACTTGAATACACTCATAGCTCGCAATACTCTATCCTTCCAGATGTTTTGAAAACATGTCAATACTTGCATGGTTTGTACTTGTGGAAAGGTATGAAGTATGATATTTTGAAGCGTGTGACTAGTTGTTTGAATTGTCAACAAGTCAAGTATGAACATAAAAAACCTAGTGGAATAATACAAAACTTGATTATCCTAGAGTGGAAGTAAGAAAGGATTACTATGGACTTTGTTATTTGAAACAACCCAAAAAAGTGCTCGAAAATGTGCCTCAAAAATGCCCATAATCATAATTTCCTTATATCTCTGAATCCGTGCATGATATTGAAAATCCAACTTCATATTCTTGATCAAAGGGAAAAATTGAGTGGGAAATGAGTCCAACCTCGATTTTAAAGCAACCATATCAAAATTCTAAAATCCCAAAAATGCAATTTCCAGTAAGGGCGCCCCTGGCGCGACGCGGCCAGGGCGCGCCCGTATGTTTTTTTTTCCCAATTTTTGTTACTTGGTCCAAGATTTTTGGGTCTTGGCCTAATACATAAAAATACATGTACTTAGCTATATTTCACCTTCATATCATACAATACATTCCCCAAAACCCTCTCAAACACTTCGACTAATATTTCACTAAAAATTCAAGTGCAAAATCTCATCCCGGATCTTAAGGAATTCACCCAAGCTTCAAGTCTCCATTCAGATCTTCTTCAAGCGAATCTCCAAAGTTAAGGTATGTGGGTTTCAACTATTGCGTCCTTTCACCCATGGTGCCCAATCCTCCTTCTTACATAGAAATTGCATGGTTCTAAGTTGATTTACTTATGGGTTTTACTTATTATGAATTTGACTATGAATTATGTTGGAGTTTCATAAACTTATGACTGTTTAAGTATATTTTGAGCTATGAAACTATGGTCAATTATGTGATTTGTTGAAGGGTCTTGATTATCTTGCATGAGGATATTACCAAGTATTGGTGGGTGCTTTTATATTGATTTTTCTTGAATAATTTCACTCTTGAATTGCATGATTTTGGTCTAGCATTGCACACCCACCAAGTGTTTGATAAAATGCCTTTTCAAGGATTCTTAAAGTTTTGATTATCTATTGGTTGATTTATGAGTCAAGAGACTTTATGATAATTTTAGGCTTTTTAGAGATGCGTTTAGTTCATGAAAATGTTGATGATGTTGTAAAGCCGGATTAAGTCTTTTTCTCAAAGATTTTACCTCTTGTGAGCCTTTGATATTGATGTTAATGCAAGGGTAATGTTGATGATGACCCATTCTTAAATTTGATGATCAGGCTCACTATTTGAGGTCAATGATGTTAAGAGCTATTCGTGTCATGCGTTCCATGTTTCTTACAAGTTATTAAAGCTATGAATATTTTAAGAATTCAGTGGGATTAGACTTAGCACCGAGTGGACTAGAGGTGAGTCCCCAAGTCCCAAAACTATGTCCCACCATAGGTGAAGGGATTAGAGGTGAGTCCCCAAATCCCTATGAGGCAAGTACCCAAAATATGAAGGTTTTGAGTCATGTACCTGAGTCTAGGAGCTAGAGGTGAGTACCCAGTTTACATAAGGCTTAGTGGATCCACTTAGGCATTAGGAGGTTCACCTTGGCAAGTAACTTCCCCCTTTCTTCCGGTGTAGGGTAAACATTAAGATTCCAAGTTGTAGCTTGGTTGGTTTTATTTTATGTCGATTGAGGTTTCTTCCCCCATTTATATATTATGTTCTATGTTAGATGAATGATTTACAAAGCATGATTTACTTAAGCATTGATCATACATGTCATATCTTATTATGATATCTTTTGCTTATCATTATGCATTTTGACTATGTTACTTATCTTTTGTTGCATTGCATCTTACATACTTAGTACATTCAATTATACTAATGTATACTCTATGCCTAGATGATGTTACCATGTAGGAATGGGAGCTCCATTTAACTATCCCCCTCTATATGGCTAGTTTGACATCTTGAAGATAAGCTTGGTAAGTCCTCAAGTTCGAGGACACTATCTACTTTCTCTTGCTATTTCAAAAACTTCTTTGTATTGATATTTGACATTATGAGAGTGAGCTTGGAAAGTGTCTTAACCCCCCCCCCCCATTCTATGTTTAGAGGTGTTGTTGGAACATTATGATGTATATATGCTATGAGGTTGACTCCATATGATTTATGATATCAAAGAATTCCCTTAGCCCCATTTATCCTTATTTTACTCTCTTGTTATTGTTTGTTTGCTTCCACGACCAAGGACGTGTGTATGGTATGCTAAGAGGCTTGTTTAGAGTCCCTTTGGGTTTCCTATTCGGCCTGTCACGTCTAGGAACTAGGTCTGGGTCGTGAGGATCTTGGTATTAGAGCATTAGGTTGTTAATGGTCCTCGACATTCATCATACTGCGTCAAGTAGAGTCTTATTCATGTTGTGAAGTGCCCCACAACTATGAATGGGAAGCTATGAGGCATTTTGGGAAATATTTCCTTTTTTCATGGTCTAAGTCGTACTTTAGAAGTGAGATAGGACTTTTCCCTCTAACGAATGTTCTTTGCTCTTCTAGTTGATCACGCCTCTTCAAAGAGGAAGGCCAAGGAGGGGTCATGCACCTATGGGACAATCGGCTTACCTCGTCCTCAAGATGGAAGGGCTACCAAAGTTGAGTTCTGAAATGCTATTACTATGTTAGCACATGCTATGGCCCACTAATTGAACCAAGGGGCCCAAGCTCCTCATGCTAATATTTCACCCTCGAGAGTAAGGAACTTTGCTCGAATGAATCAACCAGAGTTCTATGGGTCTAAGGTGGATGATGATCCCTAAGAGTTCATTGATGAGGTGTATAAGGTATTGTCTATCATGGAGATGAATTCAGAGGAAAAGGCAGAGTTGGCGGCCTACCAACTAAAGGGGGTGGCTCAAATTTGGTTTGTACAATGAAAGGTGAAAAGTGGAAATCATGATGGTTTTCCTTGGGAGGAGTTTAAGGTGTAATTTCTAATCCGATTCTTCCCTCTTGAGCTTAGGGAGGCCAAAAGGATGGAATTCATGAATTTGAAGCTCCATGAGTATGAGGGAGTATGCCCTTAAGTTCAACCAACTTTCCAAGTATGCTCCACAATTGATTGCCGATCCGCAATCAAGGATGAATAAGT
>DF357331.1:277478-304608 GCA_000787875.1 Solanum virginianum | reverse complement strand
GATTTTGACGATGCCTAGTCTTATGTACGTTTCTTTGACATTTGAGGATGAATGTTCCCAAGGGGGAGATATTGAAACGACCCCAAAAAAGTACTCGAAAATGTGCCTTGAAAATGCCCATAATCGTAATTTCCTTATATCTCAAAATTCGTGCGTGATATCAAAAATCTGACTTCATATTCTTGATCAAAGGAAAAATTAAGTGGGAGATGGGTCTAATCCTGATTTTAGAACAACCGTATAAAAATTCAAAAATCACAAAAATGCAATTTCCAGTAAGGGTTCGCGCCCCTGGCGCGACGCGGCCAGGGTGTGCCCCTGTGTTACTTTTGCCCAGTTTTTGTTACTCAGTCCAAGGCTTTTGGATCTAGGGCCTAAGACTTTTCACACGTAAAAATATCTATACTTAGCCATATTTCACCTTTATATCATACAAGACATTCCCCAAAACCCTCTCAAACCCTTAGACTATATTTCACTCAAAATTCAAGTGGTAAATCTCATTCCGGATCTTAAGGAATTTAGCCAAGCTTCAAGTCTCCATTCAAATTTTTTCAAGAAAATCTCAAAAATTAAGGTTTGTGGGCTTCAACCATTGGGTCCATTCACCCATGGTGCCCATTCCTCCTTCATATATAAATTTTGCATGGTTCTAAGTTGATTTACTTGTGGGTTTTACTTATTATGAATTTGACTATGAATTATGTTGGGGTTTCATAAAATTGTGTCTATTTAAGCATATTTCGAGCTATGAATCTATAGTCAATTATGTGATTTGTTGAAGGGTCTTGATTATCTTGTATGAGGATATTACCAAGTATTGGCGGGTGCTTTTACATTGATTTTTCTTGAATGATTTCACTCTTGAATTGCATGATTTTGTTCTAGCATTGCATACCTGCTAAGTGTTTGATAAAATGCCTTTTTAAGGATTCTTAAAGTTTTGATAATCTATTGGTTGATTTATGAGTCAAGAGACTTTATGGTGATTTTGGGCTTTCCAGAGATGTGTTTAGTTCATGAAAATGTTTATGATGTTGTAAAGCCGGATTAAATCCTTTTCTCAAAGATTTTACCTCTTGTGAGCCTTTGATATTGATGTTAACGCAAGGGTAATGTTAATGATGAGCTATTCTTATGTTTGGTTATTAGGCTCACCATTTGAGGTCAATAATGTTAAGAGCTACTCATGTCATGTCTTCCATGTTTCTTACAAGTTATTAAAGCTATGATTATTTTAAGAATTTCGTGGGATTAGACTTAGCAATGAGTGGACTAGTGGCAAGTCCTCAAGTCCCAAAACTAGCCACCGTAGGTGAAGGGATTAGCGGTGAGTCCCCAAATCTCTAAGAGGCGAGTACCCTAAATATGAAGGCTTGAGGTGATTACCTGAGTCTACGAACTAGAGGTGAATACTCAGTTTACATAAGGCCTAGTGGATCCACTTAGGCATTAAAAGGTCCACCTTGGCAAGTAACTGCCCCATTTCTTCTGGTGTAGGGTAGACATCAGGATTCCAAGTTATAGCTCGCTTGGTCTTATTTTATGTTGGTTTAGGTTCTTCCCACATTAATATATTATGTTCTATGTAAGATGAATGATTTGCAAAGCATGAATTACTTAAGCATTGATCATACATGCCATATCATTATTATGCTATCTTTTGCTTATCATTATGTATTTTGACTATGTTGCATATCTCTTCTTGCATTGCATCCTACATACTTAGTACATTCAAATGTACTAACACATACTCTATGCCTAGATGATGTTATCATGTAGGAATGGGAGCTCTATTTGACTATCCTCCTCCACGTGGCAAGTTTGACATCTTGAAGATAATCTTGGTAAGTCCTCAAGTTCGAGGACACTATATACTTTCTCCTACTATTTCAGAAACTTCTTTATATTGATGTTTGACATTGTGAGGGTGAGCTCGGGAAAGTGTCTTGGCTTCCCCTCCATTCTGAGTTTAGAGGTGTTCTTAGAATATTACCATTTATCTATGCTATGAGCTTGACTCCTTGTGATTTATGATATCAAAGAATTCCCTTAGACCCATTTACCCTTATTTTACTCTCTTGTTGTTGTTTATTTGCTTCGGCAACCAAGGATATATGTATGATTTTGACGATGCAAGCTTAGGGCCTAGACGTGGCTGGCGAATGGAGAACCTGAAGGAACCCCAAACAAGCCTCATAGCATGTCATTGCACATCTTCGGTCGCGGAAGCAATTAAAATAACAATGAGAAATAAGCATAAACAAGGGAATTGGGACTAAGGATAAACTTTCATATTATAACATCAAGAAACACGAGAGTCAAGATTGATAAAATAGATACATATCATGTCCAACAAAACCTCTACTACATAGATGAGAGCTAGGGCCAAGACAAGCAACTAGGCTCACCCTCATAGTCAATACATAACTAAAAGAAAGATAGTTTTAATACATAGAAAGAGTTCATAAGCAACGTTCCCGAAGTGGAGGACTCACCAATAACTTTGTAGGAAAATTGAATTAGCCACGTGGAGGAGGAGGATGATCAAGTGGTGCTTCGGTCCCTGCATGGTGATATCATTTAGGCATAGAGTATATGTTAGTACATTTGAATGTACTAAGTAAGTAGGATGCAATGCAACAAGAGGTAGGCAACACAGGCAAAATGCATAATTATAGTCAATGAATTCATACTAATAATATGATATGTATGAATGATACTTGAAGTAAAACATGCATATATAGAACATAATATATGTGTAAGAAGAGACCATTATTCTATTGGTAGCTCATCACACCCTACCACCCTTGGTGGTTGAGGTACAAATGCTATCAATAGGTTGGTGGATCATTGCACCCTACCACCCGTGGTGTCAGAGTACAAAACCCCCGATAGGTTGATGGGGACAAACCCCGAACAAGGTTGATAGATAGTCGCACTCTACCAGCCATTGTGTCAGAGTACAAATCCCCTCGATTAGTTATAAAGGTACGAACCCCTTGACAAGGTTACCCGGCATGCAATCCCCGAGTAGGGCATGGTCACATTCCAACACTATATAGAGATTATCGTATATATACAATCACTTTATCATACATTCCTCATGTACATACATTCATTTCATCATCATTTCATCATCATAGCATCATCATATAGTCATTCAACTCATAAGACATGCATTGGACCTTCAATTCCTCAATAAGCCATAACCAGACATTTTATCAAACACTTAAAGGGTGTGTAATGCTAGTGTAAAACTACGCAATTTAAAGGTGAAATCATGCTAGAAAATTCAGTCTAAAACCTTCAATAGATACTTGGTAATAATCTTAAGTAATATACATCAAAACTGTTCATCAAATCTTACAATAGCCCTTGGTTTCATAGCTCAAAACATAGCAAAACAGTTACAATTTTATAAACCCCAACATAGTGTGCAGTGATTTTTATAGTAAATAAGATCCATGAGTAAACCACCTTTAAATCTTGCAAATTTATGTAAAAGAAAGCTTGGATATCATGGGTGAAAGGAACCTATGAAAAAAACCCACATACTTAGCTTTGGAGATGAACTTGATGAAGATTGGAGATGGAGACTTGAAGCTTGAGTGCAATCCTTAAGAATCCGGAGATGGTTTTGAGACTTGAGTTTAGGAGGAAAATATTTGGCTAAGTGTTTGAATAAGTATTGGGGAATGTTTAGAATGATATAAGGGTGAAAATGGCTAAGTATAGGTACTTTCACATTTGGGAACACTTAGGCCCAAGACTTAAAAGTCTTGGACCTAAGTCAAAAACCTGTACCACTTTTAACACTGGTGCACGTCGTAGAAGGGACGCGTAAACCTCACTGGAAAATTCATTTTTGGAAAATTGAAATTGCTAATCATTTTCTCTTAAATCCGGGTTAGACACATATTCCACTCAAAATGACCCTCTGGAAATTGCACTTTGAAAAATTATAATTGCTAATCTTTCACTCTTAAATTGAGGTTAGACCTTTGTTCACCTAATTGTGACCCCTAAACAAGAATATGAAGTCAGATTTTTGATATCGCGCACAGATTTTGAGATATATGGAAATTGCGATTTCGACCACTTCCGAGGCACATTTTTGAGCACATTTTGGGGTCGTTACAATATCTCCCCCTTAGGAACATTCATCCCCGAATGTCAAAAAGACGTATATGAGAGACACAAACATGAAAATTTTAGCCCATATAGAGATGCCACCTTAAGCTTGAGTGGAGTGGAAAAGGTAAGGATATCACTTTTGCATGTCCGCCTCGGCCTCCCAAGTAGCACTTTACACTTGTTGATTTCTCCAAAGGACCTTAATAGAAGCACCTCTTTGTTTCTCAACCTCTTCACTTGCCTATCCAAAATTATAACCGTAACCTCTTCATATGTCAAATTGTATTTCACCACACCCACAATATCAAGAGGCATAATAACATTTAGATCACCCATACATTTCCTTAACATAGACACATAAAACACCGGATGAACCAAATTCATTTCTCTAGGCAATTTTAACTGATAAGATACCTTTCCAACCCTTCTCATCACCCTGTAAGGACCTACATATCTTGGGGTCATCTTGCCTTTCTTACCAAAATGGACCACACCATTCATGGGTGACACCTTCAAATAGACCCAATCATTAACCTTAAATTCAAGCTCCCTTCTCCTCAAATCGACATAAGGCTTTTGACGACTTTAGGCCGTCTTCAACCTTTCTCTAATCATCCTGACCTTCTCAAGAGCCTCCATAACTAGACATGGTCCTAATAAGGCCACCTTACCTACCTCAAACCACCCCACCGATGATCTACAATGGCTACCATAGAGAGCCTTAAAAGGAGCCATACCGATGCTAGAATGATAGCTATTGTTGTAGGCAAACTAAATCAATGGGAGATGATCATCCCAACTACCTTTAAGCTCCAACAAACAAGCTCTAAGCATATCCATGGTCCTTTCGGCTTGACCATCCATTTGAGGGTGGAAGGCTGGAGAAAGCTTAACTCTAGTACCAAGACCCCTTTGGCAAGATCCCCGAAAATGTGAAGTAAATTGAGATCCATGATCCGATATGATGGATAAAGGAACCCCAATGAAATCTCACCAAGTCTTGTATCTATAACCTAGCATAGTCTTCATCCCCATATATGGTCTTAACCGGTAGAAAGTGAGCTGATTTGTCATCCTATTATCCACAAACCAAATGGAATCAAATCCTTTTCTAGTCTTGGGCAATCCAACCACAAAATCCATATTAATCACTTCCCACTTTCAAATTGGAATATCTATGTCTTAGGTTAGGCCACCCGGCCTTTGATGTTCAACTTTGAGTTTTTGACAACTATGACAACCGAAAATGAATTTGGTAATGTCCCTCTTCATGTCTCCCCACCAATACACCTCCCTCAAATCTCTATTCATTTTAGTAGAACCAGGGTGAATAGAATAAGGCAAATTATGGGCCTCATCAAGGATCCTTTCTATCAATCCATTAAAACACAGTACACACAACCTACCTTGGTACCTAAGGGCACTATCTCCCCCTTGGGAGAAAACCTCCACCTTTCCCTTTTTCACCAAGTCCTTCAATTCTAACAAGGAGGGATCAAGATCTTATTTAGCTTTCACCTTCTCAACCAATGAGGATTTAGAGCCATCAACAACAACAACACCACCATTACCAAACTCCTCTGATCTAACCCTCAATCTAGCCAACCGATGAACTTCCCTAGCCATCTCCTTATCACCACTATCAACATAGGCTAGGATACCTATTGACACCCTACTCAAGGCATCTGCCATCACATTTACCTTACCGAGATGGTAATGCACACTCATATCATAATCCTTAAGAAGTTCTAGCCACATTCTTTGTCTCAAGTTGAGATCTTTTTGAGTGAAGACATATTAGAGGCTCTTATGATCGGTGAACACATCTACTTGTACCCCATACAAATAATAGCACCATATTTTCAAAACAAATACTACGACAGCCAATTCAAGATCATGGGTAGGGTAGTACTTTTCATGCACTTTGAGTTTCCTAGAAGCATAGGCTATCACCTTACCATTTTGCATTAGCACACAACCCAAACCAACTCTAGAAGCATCACACAATATAGGAGCAGACATAAGCTTATCTTTCAAGGTTTGGAATCTCCTCTCACATGCATCGGTCAACACAAACTTAGCCTTCTTTTGACTCAATTTTGTCATAGGGGAAGCAATAGAAGAGAACCCAATCATAAATCTCTGATAATAGCCTGCTAAGCCCAAGAAGCTCCTTATGTCCAATGGTGTCAATGGTCTAGGCCGATACCATTCAGAAACCTTCTATAATGACCCACAAGGCCCAAGAAACTCCCAATATCTATTAGGGTCAATGGTTTGGGCCAATTTCTAATTGCATCGATCTTCTTAGGATCTACCTTAATACCATCCCCTGACACCATATGTCCTAGGAAGGAAACCTCCCTCAATCAAAATTCATACTTTTCATATTTAGCATACAATTTCTCCTCCAACCTTTACAACACAACCCTAAAATGAGCCCTATGCTCCTCCTAACCACGTGAATAGATCAAAATATCATCAATGAATACCACAACAAAAGAATCAAGGTAGGGTTTGAATACCCTATTCATAAGGTCCATGAAGATGACCGGTGCATTGGTCAACCCAAAATACATCACAACAAACTCATAATTCCCATATCTAGTTTGGAAGGCCATCTTGGGAATATCACACTCCCTCACCTTCACTTGATGATACCCGGACTGAAGATCAATCTTAGAGAAGTGGCTAGACCCTTGCAATTGGTTAAACAAATCATGAATCCTTGGAAGAGGATACCTATTTTTGATGGTGATCCTATTGAGTTGCTGGTAGTCAATACACATCCTAAGGGACCCATCTTTCTTTTTCACAAACAACATTGGTGCACCCAAAGGTGATTGGCTAGGCCTAATGAATCCCTTCTCTAACAAGTACCTCAATTACTCCTTCAACTCCGCTAGGCCATACAGTAAGGGGGAGTAGAAATGGGTTGAGTATCAGGGAGGAGGGCTATACCAAAGTCTATTTCCTAAGGCCCTCTTTCAACTCCTTTAACTCTGTCAGGGCTATACAGTAATGGGGAATAAAAATGGGTTAAGTATCGGGGAGGAGGCCTATACTAAATTCTATTTCCTTTTTGGGGGAACACCGAGAAGGTCATTTGGGAAGACATCAAGAAACTCATTTACAACCATAACCGACTCTATGGGAAGGAGTTTAGACTCTACATCCCAAACCCTCACAAGATGGTAAAGACACCCCTTAGAGATCAACTTACAGGCTTTAATGCAAGAGATAAATCTACCCTCGACTACCATATCTTGACTCTCCCACTCAAGGACAGGTTCATTTGAGAATTGGAATTTGACATTACGAGTCCTACAATCTATAAAAGCGTAGTATGAATACAACCAATCCATCCCAAGAATAATATCAAAATCAGCTATGTCTAACTCAACAAGATCACAAGGCAATATTTTATGCAAGATGAAAATAGGACACCAATAGGAGTAGACAACTCATATGACTCATGGAATAACTTGGGGTCAACATGGACTTTTTCCAATAAAGGGGGTAACAAAAGAATGAGTGGCACCCAGATCAATCAATGCATACACATCAAAGTCAAAGATTTTCAACATACCGATAACGACATTAGGGACCTCATCCACCCCTTGCCTCCTATGTAATGCACAAAATCGATGGATCCTTGGGGAACCATCTTGTCGGCTACCTCTCCCCAAAGGAATGACATTAGCACTATATGGACGAACCTCTTTGCCCTTGTTGCAATTTAAAGGGCAATCCACCTTTTTGTGACCTACTTTCCCATAACCAAAGCATGCGTGAGTATCTCTGAAGCATGGGCCCTTATGACCCTTACCACACCTAGGACACACCTTATTAGGAACCACAACACCAACACCTTGGGTCCTTGAAGTCATTGGCAAATCTCCTATTAGAAGTATGAGAGGACCCTTGGCCTTAGTGGATCCGGCCACCCTTTTAGGACTTACCATTGAAACGGGCCCTCATAGCCTCATGACCCCTCCTCTTCCTCAATTTCTCCCCTTCTATTTGCTCAGCATAGGTCACCCAAAGTGACAAGTCTATGTCACTAATTAACACGGCAGACCGGTACTCCTCACTAACCAAGTTGGCACACCCATCACAAATTTGTTTATCCTAATCTTGAGTCAGCCACCAAATGTGGAGCATATTTCAAAAGTTAGTTGAACAAAATAATACCCATAACTAATAAAATTTGAAAGCGTCCAAGTTGATCGACAATAAATTATGGAGCATACTTGGAGAGTTAGTTGAACATGAGGGCATACTCCCTCACACTCATGGACCCTTATCTCAAATTCATAAATTCCACCAACTTAGCTTCCCTAAGTTCAAGGGGGAATAACCTATTAAGGAAGGCCACGTTGAACTCCTCCCAAAGCACCACGTACTTGACTCCCTTTTTCTCTTTCCATTTGTTATACCATATTTGTGCTACCCCCTTGAGTTGGTAAGCTGCCAACTCTGCCTTATCCTTCGACCTCACATCTATAATAGAAAAAATCTTGCAAACCTCATCAATGAATTATTGAGGGTCCTCATTCAACTTTGACCCATGGAATTTCGGGGGATTTATTTTAGTGAAGTCTTTCACCTGAGAGGGCGGTGCAGGAGCATAAGGGGCTTGGGCCCCTTAATTTGCTTGATTAGCCAATACTTAAGCAAGCAAGGTCAGAGCATCCCAAATCTCTCCATTGGCCAGTTACTCCTCGAGCGTGCAACCTCATCTTCCTCTCATGATAGGCATGATCTAGCATAGGAAAGAACAAGTGTTAGGGGAGGAAAGATTACTTCAACTCTGTAGCATGACTTAGAACATAAAGAAAGGAAATATTTTCGAAAACGTCTCATAGCCTCCTACTTATAGTTGTGGTGCACAACACAACCATGAATAGAACCCTAATCAATGCGGTGTGTTTGACTTCGAGGATCTAACAACCTAGTGCTCTGATACCATCTTTGTCACAATCTAAACCTAGGACCTAGACATGATCGGCGAATAAAGAACTTGCAAGAATCCCAAACAAGCCTCATAGCATATCATATACATCCTTGATCGCAGAAGTAATTAAAATGACAATGAAAAATAAGCATAAGTAAGGGAATTGAGACAAGGGTAAACTTTCATATCATAACATCAAGAAATAAGAGAATCAAGACTCATAACATGGATACATATCATTTCCAACAATACCTCTACTGCATAGATAAGAGCGGGGGCCAAGATAAGCAATCGGGCTCACCCTTATAGTCAATACATAACTAAAAGAAAGATAGTCTTAATACATAACAAAAGTTCATAAGTAACGTCCCTGAAGTGGAGGACTTACCAATAAGCTTGTAGGAACATCGAACTAGCCACGTGGTGGAGGAGAATGATCAAGCGGTGCTTCGGTCCCTACATGGTGACATCATGTAGGCATAGAATATGCGTTAATACGTTTGAATATACTAAGTATGTAGGATGCAATGCAATAAGAGATAGGCAACATAGGTAAAATGCATAATCATAGGCAATGAATAATATACTAACAATATGATATGTATAAATGATACTTGAAGTAACATATGTGTAAGAAGAGACCATTAAACTATTGGTGGATCGTCACACCTTACCACCCTTGGAGATTGAGGTACAAACTCTGTCAATAGGTTGGTGGATCATCATACCCTATCACCCTTAGAGATTGAGGTACAAACTCTGTCAATAGGTTAGTGGATCATCTCACCCTACCATCCGTGGTGCCAGAGTATAAACCCCTTGGTAGGTTGATGGGTATAAACCCCCAACAAGGTTGATGGATAGTTGCACCCTACCATTCGTGGTGCCAGAGTACAAACCCCTTGATAGGTTATCAAGGTACGAATCCCTTGATATGGTCACATTCCAACACTATATTGAGATTGCCATATACATACATTTGACATATACATACATTCACTTCATCATCATATAGTCCTCATATACATATATTCATTTCGTCATCATTTCATCATCATAGCATCATCATATAGTCACTCAACTCATAAGACATGCATTGGACCTTCAATTCCTCAAGAAGCCATAACTGGAAATTTTATCAAACATTTAGAGGGTGTGTAGTGCTAGTGTAAAATCATCCTAGAAAATTTAATGTAAAATCTTCAATAGATATTTGGCAACACCCTCAAGTAATATACATCAAAACTCTTCATCAAATCTTACAATAGACCTTGGTTTCATAGCTCAAAATATAGCAAAACAGTCACTAATTTCATAAACCCCAACATAGTGTGCAGTGATTTTGATAATAAATAAGACCCATGAGTAAATCACCTTTAAATCATGCAAATTTTAGTAAAAGAAAGCTTGGATATCATGGGCTAAAGGAACCCATGAAACAAACCCACATACCTTAGCTTTGGTGATGAACTTGATGAAGATTGGAGATGGAGACTTGATGCTTGAGTGCAATTCTTAAGAATTCAGAAATGCTTTTGAGACTTGAGTTTAGGAGTAAAATATTTGGCTAAGTGTTTGAATGAGTATTAGGGAATATTTAGAATGATATGCGGGTGAAAAATGGTTAAGTATAGGTATTTTTACATTTGGGAACACTTAGGCCTAAGAATTAAGTCTTGGACCGAAGTAAAAAATCTACACCAATTTTAAAACTGGTGCACATCATGGATGGGACGCGTAAACCTCACTGGAAATTTCATTTTTGGAAAGTCAAAATTGCTAATCATTTGCTCTTAAATTGGGTTAGACTCATTTTTCACTCAAAATGACCCTCTGACTAAGAATATGAAGTCAAATTTTCTATATCGCCCATGGATTTTGAGATATGTGGAAATTGTGATTTTGGGTACTTTTGAGATATATTTTTAGGCACTTTTTGGGATGGTTACAATGATATACTAAGAGGCTTGTTTGCGATCTCTCTGGGTACCCTATTCGCTGTGTCATGTCTAGGCCTTAAGTCCGGGTCATTACATTATTGGGTTGCCGAATACTTTCAAGAAAAATGACTTAGTTTGGGTGGCTATGGACAGACTCCCAAAATCTGCCAATTTCATACTAGTTCGGGTTACTTATACTGCAAAATAGTTAGCAGACATTTACCTTCGAGAGATAGTTTGGCTTTATGGAGTGCCTAATTCTATAATATTAGATCGGGGTACATAGTTCACTATTGAGTTTTGGAAGTCTTTTCAGAGGTTGTGAGGATCACAAGTTGAGTTGAGTATAGTTTTTCTTCCCCGAACTGACAGACGGTCTGAGCAGGTTATTCAGACTTAGAGGATATGCTTAGATCTTGCACAATTGATTTTGGTGGGCATTGGGATGATCAATTTCTGTTGGCAGAATTTGCTTATAATAATAGCTACTAATCAAGTATATAGATGGCACCGTATGAGGCTCTATATGGTCGCAAGTGCCAATCACCAATTGGATGGTTTGAACCTAGCAAAACACAATTACTAGGTCTAGATTTGGTTCAACATGCTGTAGAGAAAATTGCAGTGATATGAGAATGGCTTAGAACATACAAAGTAGATAGAAATCTTATGCAGATAAGAAAGTCCATGATGTAGAGTTCATAAAGGGTGAAAAGGTCTTTTAGAAAGTTTCTCCTATGAAGGAAGTTATGAGATTTGGTTGGAAAGGTAAGCTAAGTCCTAGATATATTGGTCCTTATGACATTTTAGATCATATTGGATTGGTCACATACTGACTTGCTTTACCTCCGAGATTATCCTCTGTACATCTTGTATTTCACATGTCCATGCTTCGACGAAATGTTTGTGATGATAGCTATAAGATTAATCTAGAAGATGTGCAGCTAGATGAAAATTTAACGTATAGGAAAGGTTTGATATCTATTCTTTATAGGCAAGTGAGGCAATTAATGTCGAAGAAGATAGTTTCAGTGAAAGTGTTATGGCATAATCATCTAACTGAAGAGGCTACTTGGGAGTTCGAGGCGGACATGCAAGAGAGATATCCTTACCTATTTGACACTTCAAGTATAAGTCTAGACTCATTTGAGGATGAATGTTATTTGAAGTAGGGGAGAATGTAATAACCCAAACTTTTTAATGAAGGGTTAATTTGTTATTTTAACCACTAATAATTTTCATTAAAAGATTTTACGAATAAATAAATAAGACAAAAGAGCAACTAAACCCTTTTTTCTTTCTAACAAAGTGCACGCAGCAAAGGAAAAAAATTGACCAGTCCTTTTCTTCTTCTATCGTTACTTTCTCTTAGAAGAAAACACATAACTCACAAGGTAATTCGGGAAAATTCATACATAGAATCAACTTGATCTTTGTACCACTCTTTAGGGTGATAAAGTACATGTATTTTGTTATTGTTGCATACTCTTCTTAGTTGAAAATATATTTACAAAATATTTCACCAATATGGTTTTAATAATGAGATTAAGAATACCTTTTCTTTTAATTTATAGTCAAAGATATTGGGTATTAGGGTTCAACCATAAACTTGAAGACTAGAGATATTAAGACTTGAGTTTGGCCAACATAATTGATATCGATAATCAATGTTTTTTAATAGATTGAGGCAAGTAGGGGCTGTTTAGGTGGGTGTTCTACGAGTGCAAGGCTATAAAAATTGTCATTAATAAGGTATGTGAGACTTTAAGCTTTAGTGCTTGCTTTACAAATAAGCTTTTGAAAAAAATATATTTTTCTCTATCTGGTGTATGTGTCGGGACAAGCATGTGCTTGACAGAGTTGATATATTTTTTATCAGCCCTAGATATACTATTTTTGAGAAGAACATTGAATATTTTCATGAGTAATATGTGGTGTGATGCTGGATATCCTTCTTTATTACTGTGATGTGGTTACTAGGGGCATACTTAGCTACCGTAATAAGTTAGGGGCATAACCATGCTGTCTAATATGTTAGGGGCTCTATACACGCTGCCATAGTACATTTTTAGAGCATTATACGTGCTGCCATGGACTTGTCAGGGTGATGGATTGATCTCCTTTGCTGCCATTTTTGACAAGTTTTGAGTGTGGATTTTGAGACATGTAGTGACCATTTTTGAACATTTGTTTGAGCTTATTGAGCTTATTATCAAGTATATTCTTGTGTATATTATTTATGTATATTTGTTGTGCAGATGTACTTTTTAACTCTTGTTCCAGGAATATTAAAGTAGCAATCGAAGATCTTACTAGGTTATATTTATATATAGCTCACTCCTTACTTGCATGTCAATGCAGATATTGTTGCAGAGGGCGAGACTTGTCTTAACGAGTTTATTTTCGTGGACTCTATTGCTGAGGTGAGCCTTCGCATTGTTCGTGGAGGCTACTAGTTCAGCTCTATCTAGTATAGTTTATGTTTTTCTTCTTTTTGGGGTTTGTATGCTCGATAGTTAAACTCATATCACTCTATTAGATGCTCCATGATCTTATTGTGGGATTTGGGCTAGAGATATTTTGTTAAGTGACCTTTTCCTTTTAGAAATTGATTTGCGATTTTGGTTTGCTAGTCACTCTATTGTTATGAGTATTGATGCATTTTGGAGTTGCACATATTATATTCTTAGTGCTTGGATAATTTGGGTGTGTATGAATATTTGGTTCTCCCGACAAATGGTGTGGGCAGGTGCTAGTCACATCTAGGGGACATTTTAAGATGTGTCATATGGTCCTTACATGGTTAGATCATGTAGCTAAAAAGTATACGTTAGTACTTTGAATCTACTAAGTATGCGGGGTACAATGCAACAAGAGATCATAAGCCATAATAGATAAGATGCATAATTATATAGAAATGTAATAAGCTTAATATGACATGAATGATTAAAGCCCTTAATTTAAAAAGTGTATGCAAGGTAAAATATAATTTCATAGCAAAATTATATGTATATTAGGGAAGAGTCCTTAATCGACAATTAAGACCATGTGAGCTACGATATAGAATTTTGATGTTTCCTCCACATCAAAAAAGGAAAAGTCTACTTGACAAGGTAGACTTTACCCCACATTATGGTTAACTTCACCTAGTTGGATCCACTAGTGTAAGCCCATTTAGGAAAATAATAATAACCTATGTGGCACAAAGTTATAAATCAAGAGACTCCTACCTCAAGGCCAATTTGGTGCTAAGTCAAATCCAATGGAATACATAATACGACATAATGATAGTATAGTAGTCATAAGTAGAAATATTATCATAATTGTGGTTACATATTTTGTAAAGAAATCATAAGAGTAGCACATTTCTTGACTTAACAAAGAATGTTCAATTCTAATTGATTTTCTTAACCTAGAAAGGGGAGTTCTATGCTAGTAATAAGTCATCTTAACCTAGAAAAGGGAGTTCTCGCAAGGGGGAGATTGCATGCTTCGATATTAATATTGGTTATGTGTTTTGGAATTGGATGATCTTAGGAGGGTGATCATGAGTGAAACCTATAACTCTCATTGTTCTATTTATCCAGGATCTACTAAGATGTATCAGGATTTGAAGGAGGTATATTGGTGGCATGGTATGAAGAAAGATAGAGCCAAGTTTGTATCCGAATGTCCTAATTGTCAATAAGTAAAGGTAGAGCACCAAAGGCCCGAGGGTTTGACTCAAGATATTGAGATTTCTACTTGAAAGTGTGAAGATGTGAACATGGATTTTGTGGTTGGTTTGCCTCAGACACGAAGGCAATTAGACACCATTTGGGTTATCGTTGACCAGATGACTAAGTCGACTCATTTCCTACCAATCAAGACTACTTTTGGTTCCGAAGATTATGCAAGCTTATATATCCAAGAGTTGGTGAGGTTGCATAGTGTGCCTAGATCTATCTTATCGAATTGTGATACATAATTTACTTCTCACTTTTAGAGGCCATTTCAAAGAGGACTTGGTACTAAGGTAAAATTGAGCACCGCCTTTCATCCTCAAACTGATGGACAAGCCGAGAGGACAATTCAAACTTTAGAGGGCATGTTAAAGGCTTGTGTGTTGGAGTTCAAGGATAATTGGGATGACCATCTTTCACTCATTGAGCTTGCGTATAATAATAGCTTTTATACTAGTTTGGTATGGCATCATTTGAGGCTTTGTATGATAGGAGATATAGATCTCCGGTATGGTGGTTTGAGTTAAGAGAGATGGCTTGGATTGGCCCGGATTTGTGTTGGAGGCTATGGAGAAAGTGAAGTTGATTTGGGAGATGTTGAAGATGGCGTAAAGTCACCAAAAGTCCTATTTGGATGTTAGGAAGAGGGACCTCGAGTTTCATTTTGGTGATTGGGTGTATGTGAAGGTCTCACCTATGAAGGATGTAGTGCATTTGGACAAGAAGGGCAAGCTAAGTCTCTAGTATGTAGGACCTTATGAGGTTGTTGAGCAAATTGGGAATGTTCCTTATAGGTTGGAGTTGCCTCTGGGTTCGAGCTCTATTCACCCAGTCTTCCATGTGTCTATATTGAGGAAGTTGGTTGGTGATACTAGCACTATTATGCCTTTTGAAGGTATTGAGTTTGAGCAGAACTTATCTTATGAGGAAGTTTCAGTGGAAATTTTAGATAGTCAAGTGAAGCGGCTTCGTAACAAGGATATAATTTTGGTTAAGGTGCTTTGGAGAAATAAAGGAGAGTGTTACATGGGAGGCAGAGTTGGACATGATGAAATGATATCCCTATTTTTTTCAATCTACTCAAGCCTAAGGTATTAGGTTCGTCCTTTTTCAAGTGGTTCTAACTCTTTCACTCTTTAATTTCTTGACATGACATGCATATATGAGCACCAAAATGATTTTTATGATGTTTTGAATTATTTGAATACGTTTTAATATGAGTTTTAATGACTTTATGGTTTTCAAGTAATGAAAATGCATTGTATCTTGTGATTGAATGTTTCATGTTCTAAGTCAAGCCTTTCAAGCCTTGTTCTTGCACTTTCTAGGACAAATGTTCCCGTGGAGGAGATGATGTAAGGATCCGAACATTGTACAACCTCATTAGAGCTTGAAAGGTTTTGTTTCGGAAAGCTTTGGACCAAGGTGACGCTCTATGGGAGCCCTCACTGTCCGTATGAGGCTACAAGGACCGTGTGGAGCCTTTATATAGTGGCCCTTGACCTTAGGAGGAGTGTTTGGTCCTTAACATGGAGTTTTGAACTAAGACACACCACACATGGACCCTACATGGGCCGTGTGACACCTCATGGACCGTGTGATGGACTTAGTCTTTAAATCCCACTATTTGGGACCAAAATGGTGGTGCAGCCAAGTATACAGTCCATACAAGGTGGTACAGTCCATGTGGCCTCTCATGTGGCTTCAGTGAAATTTTTCTAAGTATAGAATCACGATCTCAGAACTTTATCGTGGAAGATTATTCTAATGGAGGTGGTATAGGCAGGCACACGGCCCGTGTAGCCTTGTACAACAAGTGTGGACCTCCATATGAGTAATTTCATTGAACAATTTAAAGTATGGGATTACTATTTTGGACCTTCATCAAGTGAACCTTTCCTAAATGTTGGATCACGGACAAGCGTACGGTCCGTATAGCATGTCATAGACCATATAGTCCTCCATGAGGTGACATTTTTCAATTTTTCAACTCATTTTATTAATGATATTTTCGTAATTATGGATTATCCTAAGGATCTTTTATGACTTCTTATGCCACCTTAAGACTTCCTAATGACCTAAACTTTTTCCTCTCATTAAAATTCATTCCTCACATTTAAAATTCTCTCAAGTCTTTCTTAAAGAACTCTACTGGGAATTAAGCTTGGGAATCAAGGGAAGGCTCATTCTTCTTCAAATTTCTTCTTGAATCTTCTTCATTACCTGAGGTATATGAGTTTGATTCTTTGTCCCTTCTAACCAAGAAGACCCAAACTCTTTTCAAGTGATTTTCATGAATTTTAGCTTACTTTAAATATTGGTTTTCAATATTATTGTTTATTAATTTAATTTGATGTATGGGCTATATTTATTTATTAATATTAAAAGGAATTAAACACTATTATGATGAAATGCATTAAAGTTATGAAGTTATGAAAGTGCATGTCCCCTTTAAAGCATAATTTGTGCATGGGTAATTTATATTATGATTTAAATGTGAATTTTACTTGTGTTTTTACTTGAATTCCATAATATATAGTTGATTTAAATTTGAATCTTTATTACCCATGCCATACACATCTCATTCATGGCATATGCATATATGACTATGGGTTATATGAAGTTTATAAAATGAGTTAAGCCCAATTATGTTTATGTAAATGATTTTGATAAAGATATTGGTTATGACAAGAATGTGATCACATAAATGTCTAATGTTATTGGCTCTTTAAGCATATTGGGTGCTTCCACCGTATTGTCATGTGCATGTGCTATTCCTATACATAAGAACTAGGGATGGCAGCGGGGCGTGGCAGTTGCGGGGCGGAGCGGGTTACTATATTTGCAGGATAGTGCAAATTAATATTTTTACGGAGAGGGACGGGGTGGGTACAAATTTTTAAAAAAACAGAATACACGGGGTGGGGCAGGTGCGAGTTAGGTTGTTTTTTTAAAAAACTTCCCATACTATTAGCAGAAGCTTAGTTCTCACTCAATTCCATTTCTCCTGCTTCTAAGTCCCAATTATCATTGCCGTAGTAGAAATCACGCTTTTCCTAATATGTGCTATTTGAAGAAGCTTAGATTGTTCTCTCCCTATTGAAATCCATTTACAAGTTCGTTCTACTTTTCTGGCAAAATCCATTTGAAATTTGATCTCCTTCTTTGGCAAAATCCATTTGCAGGTTCATTACCAGGTTGATTCAATTGTACGCATTCGTGAAACCGAATACACTAGTACTATATGATATAAAACAAAATATGTTAAATTGGATGTATGCGTGAAACAAAATCAATTCTGATAATTTGGTTTCATTAAATTGATGGATTACAATATTAGTAACACTATGCGAGGCGACAAAATGTTTAAAAGTTTTGTGGGGTGGGGTAGGGTGGGCGGGTCTATGTAGGACGGGGCATGGCAGTTTAAAATATTTGCGGGTTGAGCTCAATCCGCCCCATTGCCATCCCTAATGAGAAACACGATTATGGATAGTGATTGGCTTTTTAGCCCAAGAATGAATGGTTATAAAGAATGTTTCACTTTTAATCCTAATTGTGCATTGAAATGATTAAAAATGATTATTGCCTCTTTTGAAAGCATATATATGTATAAGTATTCTCGTGGGATGTTTTGACTTAGCACCGATGGATTGGGGGTATCAGAGATACCCCCAAGGATCCTCTCTGTCTCCTTGAAGTATGTGCCAACATAGGAATGGTAGCCATCATCGAAATGATCGGGTTGTAAGGGATGATTATTCATTTATTGATATGATATGATATTTGAAATCCTTCTAAAATGAGTAGGTCTTAAAGAAGGTGTCCATCCACCAAAATGACTGGGTTGTAAGGTGTGATGTAGATTACCCTTGGCAAGTAATCTTCTCCTATTGATGGGAGGTCTTCATCAGACTAATTCATGCAAAAGTTCGCATGAGTTTAATTTGTCGGTTATAGTCCATCCCCACTATATATAAGCATTTGTGCATTTCATAAAACATTGGTTTCATGGCATATCATATACTATATCTCGATCACATCCAAAGTCCCATTAAGGCGGACTGGCACCCATTGCCGATAAGGCTTCGGAGAACCAACCTGTACCTATGCACTTTCTATACATATTATAATAGGTTTCCATATTCAACATTCTCCTAAGAAAGTAAACAGTAATAACAAGCCAAAAGGAAATGCATATGACTAGGCCGTTGGGGCCACGTTATCTAAAGTACAAGACATGACCATACTTTAATTTACATAATCTATAAAGCCTCTAGATAAGGAAAAATATCTAATAAGGGTCCGGACAAGCCCCACCTCGACTAACTATACAATACAAAAATATAAGCTCTAGACATATAAAGCTTCATAGTAACCTGAAGCTTGGTAACAATAGCTGGATATCCTGTACTACTAGAACCTGTACCTGTAACATAAAATGTAGGTCCCCCATAAGGGACATCAATATGAGATAATGTACTGAATATGTAAGGCAAGGAATACTATATATGACGTAACAACTCAAATGAAACTACGCACTACTGTAGGATAGGAGACCACCTTTAGTTATACTGTGGGATCATGTACTTTATGTTCTTTTTATTACTTTACCTTTACTGTATAATCTGTGCACAACATGTAATACAAATGACTAGCTAATCAGTGGTAAATTTATATTAGGATCAGCCCTTGCTAGGCTTTTCCTTTCACCCCTTGGGCTATCCCCTGTGATAAGATCAACCCTGGCTAGGTTATTCTTCCACCCCTCGTGTTATCACCCATCAATAAGCAATATACTTTACCTTTCAATTACCTTTGAGATGATTCTTTTGGTGGTCATGGTTACCACCCATCAATAAGCAATATACTTTACCTTTCAATTACCTTTGAGATGATTCTTTTGGTGGTCATAATATTAGAGCTATAGGACTGTAGATATAGCATGTGACATATAAATTATGATACAAGACAATATAACAATGAAACGGGTACGTTACACAAATAATGAAATGCGTATGAGATGAAACAACTCGTGAACGTTATTTAGCAACAAGAACCCATGTAACTTGGTATCTAAATATGTATGTAGATTTAAAGGTGACTATGTATGGGAGAATATGAACATGTGAAAGAGTGGAGACACAGTTACAAGTTGTGTCCAAGTTGGTAAGTCCCTTTATGTGCCAAGGAAGAATCTAGATTTCGTGCCAAGTAATACGAAATCAAGTAGCCTTACACACATGATTATATAACATCGTTACTACCTTGGAGTGACTGCTTTTCCCCCTAATTATTTATCTACAATATATTAGGCAATAAGACTAGTATTAGCAGCAATGAAACACTTCTTGGCAGCCCAATATCATAAAAACTAACACCCGGGCAACAAATGTATAATTAGCGACCTAAAGGCATTCCTTCAACCTTTTTACTTATAATCGTATTTTCTAACAACCATTCATATGTACAGGTCATATACATCTTGATTTTGACCCTTAACAGTCTTACAATAGTTCATAGGGTACAAGACATAACAATCTTGCATAACACACAAATAGGCAGCATCACATTCGTATTCTCGCTATATTTCGACGTCAACAATCCCGAAGAATAATCTTACTCAATACACAAATAGGCAGCATCCCATTATGTATTCTCGCTATATTTCGACGTCAACAATCCCGAACCTATTTCAACTTTACCCAAACTGTATCCAACATTTTTACATATAAAACCAGTCTTAAAATAGTCCATAAATAGTCCCAAATTAGGTGAAGGTCATGAAACAACAATTTCCAATTATCAGCTCACAAGTTTCTTTTAAGAGTACAATTAAGATATCCTAGAATAAGTCATCTTTGCGGACTGTAACAGTGGTGAAGCAGCCTGTTTACATTACTATCAAACCAACCTTTGTTAAATACATAAGTCTTACTTCATAATACAACCAACTAAGAAGAGAAAAGCCTCTTAATTAACAAGAAAAGTGTACAACAATCCTTAGGATACATGCTGTCCAAAATTTCCATTACATATATAATTAGCTTGTTTCTCAGGTTTTTACAAACAAACCATACTAAGTGCATAAGTAGATTTACTTACTTTTAAAATAAGGTTTAGAGCTTCTTTAGGAATCCTTGTAAGGTTGTGAGGCCTATTTTTCACACTTTGAAAGAGAGCAAAGAATAACCAAGAAAAGTAGATTTTTTTTGTCCAAGTTGAAATGCTTTAGGAGGCTGTTTTCATCCCTTTTTAAAAGACCTCTTGGCTGACTTAATTTTGATTTCTTATCCTTAATGTATTAAGTTGGTAATGCAGCTTCTTGCTCCTTTCACTTGGGCCTTAAGGGGCTCCAAATTGATGGGCCTTTGCTGCCCATTTCTTCCCTTTTCTCTTAGTTTTGGCCCAATTCACCAAGTGAGTTTTGTTGTAATTGGGTCCTTTATCTATTATTCTTGGCCTGAAAATATAGTCCATTTATAATGCTAAAACATAGGCTAAAGTTACATCCTTAACACGGACTTTATCCATAATTAGACTTGGACGGATTCGATATCGGGCCTCGTCTCCGTCTAGCTAGCAAGTTTAAGCTAAGGAAGTAGGTGACTCACCTGCTAGCTTCCCAAGTTCTTCAAGCAGCTCAATTCCCTCACTTTTTTAAGGCCGTGATTTGCTCAATTTGACATAAAACATGTATACACTTGACCCTCTTAAGCGTTAGACACACATATCGCCCTCTAACATGAGATTCAAGCACTTTTAAAAATTGGCGCTAATTTGAAAAGCCATACCATGTTTCATTTACATAGTACTAGTATTGTAAGATGTGGGTTGTTACAATCTCTTGCTATGTTTCTCCTTCTATATTATGTGCCGTTGTCATCTAACATTGAATGTTGGTTTGGTAAGTCGTATACATGCATGCCCACATACTTAGTACATTCAAACATACTAATGTATAGTTTTTCCTATATGATCTAACCATGTAGGGACCGAAGACTACCTTCATCTTCTGTACGATGTCTAGCTTGGATCTTGAGATTTGGTTTTAGTGGTGAGTCTTATCTTCCAAGAACAAATCACCATTCCTCTACCTATGGTGTTATTTATGTTACTTACTTTGAGGGTGAGCCCAGGGTATGTCTTGGCCCCCATTCTATCTTATGACTAGAGGAATTGTTGGATATTTGTAAACTCCTTTACAATTATATGCTAAGTGTTATGCTTGGAGGTTATGCTTATGGCTTTGGCTACTTATTGGATATCATTATGTTAATTGGTTATGAGCTTTATGATATAGTATATGTATGATGTGAAAGATCCTAAGTCTCGAATTGCCCCCATAGTGTGAGCATACTTACCCACCCCTTAGTATTTATATGTTACGTGCATTGTTAATTTATGTTACTCCCATTCCCTATGACATCCCCATAGCGTAAGTCCTATTCTCCCATCCCTTAGAATTATGTGTTTACTTTTCGATTACGCTTTCGAATTGATGATCTGAATATAGATACTTTGAGGCTTGTATGGGAACTCTTGGGTTTTTATCTGCCATGTCACCCCTAGACCCTCGGTGTGGATAGTGACAAGCTTGGTATCAGAGCACTAGGTTTGTAAATGATCCTCAGAGTCCTACATGCCGCGTCAAGTAGAGTCTTATTAATGGGTGTGAAGTGCACCATACCTATGAGCGGGAGGCTATGATAATGTGTTTAGGAATTATCTCACTTCTTTACATCTTATGTCATGTTATGGATCGTATGTTTAGTTTCCTTATCTTGATGGAGTCCTTGCTCTAGTAAAGAAGATGCCTCGAGAAAGAGCTCCCCTACCAAGACTAGTCCAGGCTAATGAGGGTCAAGCACCTTAAAGGCCCATGGAAGAGCCTATCCCTAATGGTGAATTCCATATGACCTTTGCTATGCTTTCCCAAGTGGTGACTTCTTAGACTAGGCAGGCTAACCGAAACGACATCAAAAAGTGCCCAAAAATGTGGCATGGAAGTACCCGAAATAGTAATTTTCATATATCTCAAAATTTGTGCATGATATCAAATATCAGTCTTCATTTTCTTGATCAGGGGGTCAAATTAAGTGGGAAATGGGTCTAACCCCGATTTTAGAGTAATCATAGCAAAATTTGATTTTTCCAAGTTTGCGCAAAACATTGAGGGTGCGCGATGGTTCTATGATGCAGACTCATCGCGGAGAAGTGTATTTTGACTGCCAGTTCTTCCAAATATGGACTGTGGCCTTGGGGTATTGGGCCTAAGCCTTTTTATACATAAAAGCACCTATACTTAATCATTTTTCAACCCCATATCATTCAAGACATTCCGCAATACTCACCCAAATACTTAGGCTAATATTTCACTCCAAATTTAAAGTACCAAAACACATCTAGATCTAAGGATTTCACTCAAGCTTCAAGTCTCTATCTCCAATCTTCATCAAGTTACTCTCCAAAGTCAAGGTATGTGAGTTTTAATCATTGGTTTCTTTCACCCATGGTGTCCAAGATTCCATTTCATATAATTTACATTCTTTTAAGTTGATTTTACCTATGGGTCTATTATTATGAATTTGACTATGAACTATGTTGGAGTTTTGTAAGAGTGTGATTGTTTTAGCATGTTTTGAGCTATGAATCTTGGATCTAACTTGAGAATTGATGAAGGATTTTGATGTATATTGTATGATGGTCTTACCAAGTATTGGTGGGATGATTTACTTCAAGATTTCTTGCATGATTTCACTCTTTAATTGCACAATTTTACACTAGCATTGCAAACCTACCAAGTGTTTGATAAAATGTTCGGATTATGATTCTTGAGTTGTTGAAGGCCTAATGCTTGGCATATGAGATATATGACTTTATGATGATGAAATTATGTTGTATATATGTTAATTTCATGATGAACTTCCATAGTGTTATGAGTTGACCAAGCCTAGCTCGGGGGGTTGTAGGCCCAATAACCATATCGAGGGGTTGGTACCTTGGTTGCGTAATCTGGGGGTAGTAGGCTCGTATAACCATATTGAGGGTTGGTGTCTCATTAACCATATCGAGGGGTTTGTACCTTGGTTTCCTAGTACGGGGGTAGTAGGCCCATATAACCATATTGAGGGGTTTGTTCCTTATTAACCATATTGAGGGGTTTGTACCGCATTCGCTTTTCCATGGGGGTGGTAGGCCTTGGATATTCTATATTGATGATCACTTGCTACACATGTATTTTGTTCTATATAAGCAAGGTTACTTGAACTATCTTTCATTTATACCATATTTTTAATACGCTCTCCATTGCCTATGATATTGCATTTTGCCTATGTTGCCTATCTATTTTTGCATTGCATCCTACATACTTAGTACATTGAACATACTAATGTATACTCTATGCCTACATGGTTTTACCATGTAAGAACTAGAGCACTGCTTGATCATCCTCTCACTACATATGGCTAGTATGATTGTCTCGCAAACTAGTTGGTGAGTCCTCCATTCTGGCGATAATGTTAATGATCTCATGCTATATACTAAAACTCTCTTCTCTTATGTATATATTGACTATGAGGGTGAGCCTAGTTGCTTGTCTTGGCCCCCGCTAAGTATCTAAGTTTTAGAGGTGTTGTTAGACATATTAGGTATTATGCTATGAGCTTTGACTCTCTCTTGTCTCTTGATATTTATGTTATGAAAGTTGTCCCTTAGCCCCATTTATCCCTATTTACTATCTCTTGTTGACATTTATTGCTTTCGCGACCAAGGATGTGTAATAATATGCTAAGAGGCTTGCTTGGGGTCCCTTCATGTTCCCTATGTTCCGTGCCACATCTAGGCCCAAGGGTTGGGTCATGAAAAAGTTGATATCGGAGCACTAGGTAGTTAATAGTTCTCAACATCTAACACACACTGCGTCGATTAGAGTCTTATTCATGGTTGTTGTGCACCACCACTATGAGTAAGAGGTTGTGAGACATTTTAGGAAATATTTCCCTTTTTTCTACTCTATGTCGTGTTATAGAAGTTAAGATAAGTTTCCTCCCTAATGATTGTTCTTTGCTATGCTAGACCATGCCTAACACAATAGGAAGATGAGCCCGCACACCTAAGGAACAACCAACTCATGGTGAGCTCCGGGATGCTCTCATTTTGCTTGCACAAGTTGTGGCTAATTAAGCCAATCAAGGGGCCTAAGCCCCTCATGCTCCTGCTACTACATCTCGAGTAAGAGACTTCATGAGGATGAATCCTCCAGAATTCCATGGGTCAGAGGTGGATGAGGACCCTAAAGAGTTCATTGATGAGGTCTACAAGTTTTGGCTATTATGGGTGTTAGATTGGAAGAGAATGCGGAGTTGGCAAGTTACCAACTCAAGGGGGTAGCACAAATTTAGTATAACCAATAGAAGGCGGAGAAGGGAATCAATAATATGGTGCTTTGGGAGGAGTTCAAGGTGGATTTTCTTAATTGGTTCTTCCCTCTTATGCTTAGGGAAGCTAATTTGGTGGAGTTCATAAACTTGAAACCAATATCTTGGAGTGTGAGGGAGTATACCCTCAAGTTCAACCAACTTTCAAAATATACTCCATACTTAGTTGCAGACTCAAGGTCTAGAATGAATAAATTTGTGATGGGGATATCCGACTTGGTGAGTGAGAAGTGCTAGTTCGCTATGTTGATTAGTGACATGGATTTGTCCTATTTCATGACCTATGCCTAACAAATGGAGGAGGAAAAGTTAAGGAAAAGGAGGAGTAATGAGGCCAAGAGGTGAAGGAAAGTTCCAAAGTTGCAAGGGTGGTCGGTTTCATCAAGGCCAAGGATCTTCTCATGTTCCCTATAGGAGGTTTGTGAATGACATCCCAAGAGCCAAAGGTGATGGTGGTGTGGGTCCTATTGATGTATGTTCGAAGTATGGTAAAGGTCATCATGGACTATACTTGAGGAATTTTGATGCTTGTTATGGTTGTGGGGAGATCAGGCATAAGGCAATAGATTACCCTCAAAATCGCAACAAGGGTAAGGATGTTCATCCTCAAGGCTGGGGTGCCAATGCGGTTCCTTTGGGGAGAGGTGGTCAACAAAGTAGTGCCCTAAGGCATAATCAATTTTATGCTTTGCATTGGAGGAAAGGGGTTGAGGAGGTGCCCGATGTCATCACCGGTATGTTAAAAGTCTTTGATTTTGATGTGTATGCATTGATTGATCCTGGTACCACTGTTTCTTTTGTTACCCCCTTTGTTGCCAAAAAATTTCATGTTAAACATGACTTGTTGTATGAGTCTTATGAGGTGTCTACTCCTATTGGTGCATCTATTGTTGCTTGAAAGGTTTAAAAAAATTGTCCCATTTGCTTTTTTCATAAGATTTTGCCTTGTGATCTTGTTGAGTTGGATATAGTTGACTCAGATGTCATTCATGGGATGGATTGGTTACATGCATACTATGCCTCTTTTTATTGTAGAACCCGTCGGGTCAAATTTCAATTCCCAAATAAACCCATCCTTGACTAGGAGAGTCAAAGCCACTTCTCTAAGATTGATTTTTCGTTCGAGTATCATCGAGTAAAGGTGAGGGAGTGTGATATTCCTAAGATGACCTTCCGGACCAGGTATGGGCATTATGCATTTGTTGTAATGTCCTTTGGGTTGACCAATGCACTAGCTATCTTTAGGGATCTTATGAATATGGTATTCAAACCCTACTATAATTCATTTGTTGTGGCCTTCATTAATGATATTTTGATCTATTCGTATAGTGAGAAGTAGTGTATGGGTCTTTTGAGAGTAGTGCTATAAAGATTGAGGGAGGAGAAGTATGCCAAGTATGAGAAGTATGAATTTTGGTTGAAAGAGGTTGCCTTCCTAGGTCATGTGGTGTCGGGGGACAATATTAAGGCGGATCCTAAAAAGATAGATGTGATTAAAAATTATCCTAGACCATTGACCCTGTTGGATATTAGGAGCTTCTTGGGCCTAGCGGGTTACTATCAGAGGTTTGTGAATGGGTTCTCTTCTATTGATTCTCCTATGACCAAGTTGACTCAAAAGAAAGTGAAATTGGTGTGGACCGATGAGTGTGAAAAGTGTTTCCAAACATTAAAAGATAAGTTTGTGTCTGCTCCTATATTATCAGTATCGGATGCACTAGAAGGATTTGTGGTGTATTGTGATGCTTCTAGAGTTGGTTTGGGTTGTGTGTTGATGCAAAATGGTAAGTGATACCCTATGCTTCTAGACAACTCAAAGTGAATGAAAAGAATTATCCTACCCATGATCTTGAACTAGCCCCCATGGTATTTACATTAAAGATATGGCATCATTATTTGTATGGGGTGCATGTTGATATGTTCACCGATCATAAG
>DF357331.1:250823-268571 GCA_000787875.1 Solanum virginianum | reverse complement strand
TTCATCGAACTAATCCATGTAATAGGTCGCATTAATTTGATTTGTCGGTTATAGTCCATCCCTAATATATATGAGCATTTGTGCATTTCATGAATTATTGGTTTCATGGCATATCCTATACAATAAGGAGGGATCCTTCCATGTAATTTGGACTAGTTTAGAAGGTGACTTATGTACAATTCATGCATCATTGGTTTCATGGCATATCGTATACTATATCTCTTGCTATATATCTCTTTCTATATTATGTGCCCTTGTCATCTAACATTGAATACAGGTTTGGTAAGTCATATGCATTACATGCCCGCATACTTAGAATATTCAAATATACTAACTCATACTTTTGCATACATGATCTAATCATGTAGGGACCGGGGAGTACCTTCACCCACCATACAACGTGTAGCTTATATCTTGAGATTTGGTTTTTGTGGTGAGTCCTATCTTCAAAGGACAAACCACCATTCCTCTACCTATGATTTTTTATTTATGTTATTTACTTTGAGGGTGAGCCCAAAGTATGTCTTGGCCCCCGTCCTATCTTATGACTAGAGGCATTGTTGGATATCTTGTAAACTTCATTAAGATATGCTAAGTGTTATGATTGGAGGTTATGCTTATGGCTTCGCTACCTATTGGATATCGTTATGTGAATTGGTTATGAGCTTATGATATGGTTATATGTATGATGTGGAAGATCCAATGTCGCGAATTGCCCCCATAGAGTGAGTCATACTTACCCGCCCCTTAGTATTTATGTGCTACATGCTTTGTGAATTTATGTTACTCCCATTCCCTATGACATCCCTATAGCGTGAGTCATATTCTCTCGTCCCTTAGAATTATGTAGTTTATTTTTTTATTATGCTTCCGAACTAATGATGTGAATATGGATACTTTGAGGCTAGTTTGGGGACTCTCAAGTTCCCATTCGCCATTGTCACGACCCAAGCCTAAGGCCTAGACGTGACACGGCCCAATAAGAACCCGAAGGGACCCCAAGCAAGCCTCTTAGAGCATCATTACACATCCTTGGTTGTGGAAGCAATAAATTAAGCATCAAGAGATAAAAGAATGGGGAAACCGGGTCTAATGGAAAACACTTCCATATCATCATAATCAAGAGACAAGAGTCAAGCGCATGTCATAGATACATAACATGTCCAACAACCACTTCTACTACATAGATAAGAGTGGGGGCCAAGATAAGGTAATTGGGCTCACCCTCATAGTCCAAATAGAACAATAAGTAAGAGTGTCTCAATATATAATAGGAGAAGCATAGACTAATGTCTCTGAAGTGGAGGACTCACCAACTAGCTTGAATAGCACCGAACTAGCCACTTGGAGGAGGATGATGATCAACTTGGGCACCGGTTCCTACATGGTGATATCATGTAGGCATAGAGTATGCATTAGTACATTTGATTGAACTAAGTTTATAGGATGCAATGCAACAAGAATGAGGCATCATAATCAAAATGCATAATAATAGGCAATAATCATACTATAGCAATATGACGTATGATCAATGCATAAGTAAAACATGCTTAGTAACTTATGATCATATAGGATATCATCTGGGTAGAAGAGACCAAGCTAGCTATACAAGGTACAAACCCCGTGGTGGTTGATGATGGTTTCACCCCATCACCCTAGCGGTGTGGTACGAACCCATCACATGGTTGATGATAATCACACCTTCTCACCACAGTGGCGAAGTACAAACCCCTCACATGGTTGATGAGTACAAACCCCCACCATGGTTACCCAGACTCTTATCCCCCCAGATCGGGTATGGTCTAATGCAACACTTTATATAGAGTGTTTCATATATATATAAGCTCATTTCATCACAATATATTAATTCTCATCATATCTCATGACTTGGACCTTCAACTCCTCATGAAACCACATCCGGACATTTTATTAAACACTTAGAGGGTGTGTAATGCTAGTATAACAACAACAATAACAACGTACCTAGTGGAATCCCACAAGTGCAGTCTGGGGAAGGTATAATGTATGTAGGCCTTACCCCTACCTCATAAAAGTAGAGAGGTTATTTCCTGGGGACCCTCATCTCAAAAACCCATAAGCAAAATAAACTAGATATGACAAAACGGAAAGGAAGTGAATAGAAAGGACGACTAAAAATGAAAAGCACAGTATGTAAGTACGATAAATTTAACACACATACGAAAGATAATGACAAACATGATATAACACATGACTAATCCTGCTACCCCACTATATCCCAAGGCTAGACATCCATCCAACCTACCAACCAATTAGCCTGCTACTCTAAGTCGCGACCATGAAATCATTTATAATGCTAGTATAAAGCAATGAAATTTAGAGATGAAATCATGCAAGAAAATCTATTGTAAAATCATCAATCAAAACCTTGCAACACCCTCAAGCAATATACATTAAAACTCCTCCTCAAATCTTATAATAGGTCAAAGATTTATAGCTTAAAACATAGCAAAATAGTTACAATTTGACATAGTTTTAACATAGTATATAGTGAATTTTATAATAATCAAGACCCATTTGTAAATCAACTTTAAATCATGCAATTTGTGTAAAAGGGGTCTTGGGTATCATTGGTGAAGGAATCCATAAAAGAAACCCATATACCTTAGCTTGGAGATAAATTTGGTGAAGATTAGAGATGGAGACTTAAAGCTTGAAGGAGAACCTTAGCTTGAGATGAGGGTTTGGGACTTGATTTTGGGGAGTGAAAATATGACTAAATGTTTGAATGATATTGGGGAATATTTTGGGTGATATGAGGGTGAAATTTGGGTAAGTATAGGTAAAACCACATTTGGGAACACTTAGGCCAAAGACTTCTAGGCCAAAGACTTAGAAGTCTTTGACCAAGTAAAAAAAAAATAGACCACTTTTACACAGTGGCGTGTAGCGAGGGGGTTGTGGATTCCTCTTTGGAATCCACACCTTGAAAAATTATAATTGCTAATCTTTCACTCTCAATTTGGGGTTAAACCATTTTCCACCTAATTTTGACCCCCTGAACAAGAATATGAAGTTGGATTTTCGAAATAACGAACGAATTTTGAGATATATGGAATTTAAAATTCCGGCCATTTCGAGAAATGTTTTTGGACACTTTTTGGAGTCGTTTCAATATCTCTCCCTTGGAACTATTTGTCCCCAAATGTAAAAGAGACGTACAAGATAAGAATGATCATAGATAAACCAGCCCCAACTAAAATGCAACATTACATTTAAAACATCATTTCCAAAATCTCAACTTAAGTGTAAAATCATCATAGACTTGCCAACTTAAACATGAATGCATATGAATGACATAGGGGATGAAATATATGACTTGAAATCACATAGAGGACTTAGAATTGGTACCTTAGGATTGAGTAGAGTGAAAAAGATAAGGGTACCGCTTTTGCATGTCCGCTTCGGCCTCCCAAGTATCACTTTTTATTTGTTGTTTCCTCCAAAGGACCTTAACGGATGTCACCTCTTTGTTCCTCAATCTCTTTACTTGCCTATCTAGGATCTGAACCAGGACCTCCTCATAGGTCAAGTTATCCTTAACAATACCCACAATATGAAGAGGCATAATAGCATTATGATCAGTAGCACATTTTCTCAACATAGAGACATGGAATTCCGGGTGAACCAAATTCATTTCACTGGGCAACTTTAATTCATAAGCTACCTTGCCAACCCTTTTTATGACTTCATAAGGACCAACTACCTTGACTCAATTTACCCATTTTACCAAAATGGACCACACCTTTCATGGCAGAAACTTTCAAATAAACCCAATCACCCACTTTGAATTCAAGGTCTCTTCATCTCACATCGGCATAAGATTTTTGAAGACTTTGGGCTATTCTCAACCTTTCCCTAATCCTCCTAACCTTCTCAAGAGTGTCTATAACCAGATTTGGTCCCAATAAACTTTGGGTTATCCTTAACCTTTACCTAGTCATACTAACCTTATCAAGAGCCTCCATACCAGATTCATTCCCAAAAAAGCCACCTCTCCAACCTCAAACCAACCAACCAACTAGTGATCTACAACACCTCCCATAAAGAGCCTCAAAAGGAGCCATATCGATACTAGAGTGATAGCTATTGTTTTAGGCAAACTCAGTCAAAGGAAGATGGTCATCCCAACTACCCTCAACTCCAATACATATATCTTAAACATGCCTATTGCCTATTGTTATGCATGTTGATTATGAAGCTTATCTATTGTGCATTGCATCCCACATACTTAGCACATTCAAACGTACTAACATGTACTCTTGCCTACATGATATCATTATGTAGGAATTGGCGCTAAAGTTGATCATCCTCCTCCTCCATATGGCTAGATCAGTTCTACTCAAAACTAGTTTGTGAGTCCTCTACTTCGGGGACTTTAGTCTATGTTGCTATTGTCTATGCATTGAGATACTTTCTTGTGCTCTATTTTGACTATGAGGGTGTGACCGATTACCTTGTCTTGGCCCCTGCTCTATCTATGTAGTTAGAGGTATTGGTTGGACAAGTTATGCATCTATGGTATAAGCTTTGACTCCTTATGACTAAATGATGTTGATTTGCAAGCTACCCTTAGCGCTTTTACCCCTTAGTATCATTTTATGTCTTTTACATGCTTCCGTGACCAATGATGTGTAATGATTAGTTGAAAGGCTTGTTTGGGGTTCCTTTGGGTTCCCCATTTGCCATGTCATGTCTAGGCCCTAGGCTTGGGTCGTGACAATGGATGGTGCATTGGTCAACCAAAATGACATCAAAATAAACTCGTAATGCACATATCTAGTTCGGAAGACCATCTTGGTAATATCACACTCCCTTACCCTCACTTGATGGTACTCGGATCAAAGATCAATCTTAAAGAAGAAGCTAGTCCCTTGTAATTAGTCAAACAAGTCATCAATCCTTGGAAGATGATATAGTGACCCTATTGAGTTGCCGGTAGTCAATACACATTCTAAGCAACCCATCCTTTTTTTACACAAACAACATTGGGGCACCCCAACATAATTGACTAGGTCTAATGAATCCCTTCTCCTACAAATCTTTCAATTGGTATTTTCACTCCTTCAACTCTGTTAGGGCCATATGGTAAGGGGGAATAGAGATAGGTTGAGTATCGGGAAGAAGATCTATACTAAAATCTATCTCCCTTTTGGGAGGGACACCTGGAAGGTCATTTAGGAAGACATCAAGAAACTTATTTAAAATTGGAACTGACTCTTTGAAAGTGGACTCCACATCTTTAACTCTCATAAGATGGTAAAGACACCCCTTAGAGATCAACTTACGAGCTTTAATGCATGAAATGAATCTACCCTTGACCATCACATCTTGACTCTCCTACTCAAGGATGGGTTCATTTGGAAATTGAAACTTGACCCTACTGGTTCTACAATTAATAGAAGCACAGTAGTTATGCATCCAATCCATCCCAAGAATGACATCAAAATCAACCATGTCTAATTTAACAAGATCACTAGGTAACAACTTATGCAAAATGCAAATAGGAAAACTCCTATAAACTTTCCTAGCAACCATAGAGGTACAATAGGAGTAGACACTTTATATGACTCATGCGACAACTCGAGAATAACATAGAACATTTTAGCAACAAAACGGGTAACAAAGAAAAGAGTGGCACTCGAATCAATCAAAGCATATACATCAAGGTCAAAGATTTTCAACATATCGGTAATAATATTGGGGACCTCACCAATCCCTTGCCTCCCATGTAGCGCATAAAACCAACTGAGCCTTGGGGCACCACCTTGAGGACCACATCTACCTAATGGGACCACATTTGCACCTCGGCCCTTGCCACTGTTTCTTGGACAATCCGCCTTCTTGTGATCAAGCTCCCCATATTCATAGCATGTAATAGAATCCTTCAAACATGAGCCTCCATGACTCCTCCAACATTTATGACACATATCATTAGGAGCCACATGACTAACACCCTGAGACTTAGGAAAGTCATTGGCAAACCCCCTGTTAGTAGTATGAATAGGCCCTTTGCCTTAAAGAAATCTAGCACCCTTTTGGAATCTACCGTCAAATCGAGCCCTCTTGGCCTCATGCCCCCTTCTCTTCCTCAACATTTTTTCCTCCATTTGCTCAAAATATATCATCAACCGAGACAAGTCCATGTCACTAATTAGCATTATGGACGGACATTCTTAACTTACCAAGTCAGAGACCCCTATCACGAACTTATTCATCCTAGATCTAGGATCGGTCACCAAATGAGGAGCATTTTTTGAAAGTTGATTAAACTTGAGAGCATACTCCCTCACACTCATAATACCTTGTTTCAATTTCATAAACTCTACCATCTTAGCTTCCCTAATATCAAGTGGGAAAAATCGATTAAGGAAAGCCAACTTGAACTCTTCCGAAAGTACAACATTACCAATTCTCTTCTCTCTCTTCCATTGAGTATACCATATTTGGGCTACCCCTTTGAGTTGGTATGATACCAACTCCACCTGTTCATTCATCCCAACACCCATGATATTCAAGATTTTATAGACCTTATCAATGTACTCTTGTGGATCTTCATACACCTTTGACCCATAGAATACCGAAGGATTCATCCTCATGAAGTCTCTTACCCTAGCTCCTGGGGTAGTAGCATGAGGGGCTTGGGCCCCTTAATTAACTTGGTTGGCCACAACTTGGGCAAGCACAGTAAGAGTATCCCGGAGCTCACCATTAGTAGGTTGCTCATCGGGAGTTTTGGCCCTTCTTTCTTGAGTGTTTGGCATGATCTAGCACTAAAAAGAACAATCGTTAGGGGAAAAAAATACCATAACTCTACAGCATAACTTAGATCATGAAGAAGGGAAACATTTCCTAAAACGTCTTATAGCCTCCTATTCATAGTCATGGCACACTTCACAACCATGAATAGGACTCTAATCGACACGGTGTGTTAGACTTCGGGGACCTATCAACCTAGTGCTCTGATACAAAAGTTTTCATGACCCAAGCCTAGGACCTAAACATGACACGCGTAAGGGGGAACCCGAAGGGACCCTAAGCAATCCTCTTAGAGCATTGTTACATATCCGTGGTCATGGAAGAAATAAATCAAGCATCAAGAGATAAAAGAATGGGGAAACCGGGGCTAAGAGAAAACACTTCCATATCATCATAATCACGAGACAAGAGTCAAGCACATATCATAGATACATAATATGTCCAAGAAATACCTCTAATACATATATAAGAGTGGGGGATAAGACAAAGTAACCGGGCTCACCCTCATAGTCAAAATAGACAATGAAGAAGAATGTCTCAATAAATAATAACAACAACATAAACTAAGGTCCCCGAAGTGGAGAACTCACCACAAGCTTAAGTAGTATCGAACTAGCCACGTGGAGGAAGCGGATAAACATAGACTAAGGTTCCCAAAGTGGAGGACTCACCAACTAGCTTGAATAGCATCGAACTAGCCACATGGAGGAGAATGATAATCAACTTGGGTACCGGTTCCTACATGGTGATATCATGTAGGCATAAAGTACGCGTTATTACGTTTGAATGTACTAAGCATGTAGGATGCAATGCAACAAGAATTAGGCATCATAATCAAAATGCATAACAATAAGCAATAAGCATACTATAGCAATATGACATGTATGAGCAATGCATAAGTAAAACATGTTTAGTAACTCATCCTCATATAGGATATCATATGTACAGAAGAGACCAACGCTAGCTATTCAAGGTACAAACCACTTGGTGATTGATGATGGTTTCACCCCATCACCCTGGCGGTGTGGTATGAACCCCTCATATGGTTGATGATAATCGTAGCTCAAAACATAGCAAAATAGTCACAATTTCATATAGCTTTAACTTAGTGTGCAGTGAATTTCATAATAATATAGACCCATTCGTAAATCAACTTTAAATCATGAAATTTGAGTAAAATGATGCTTGGGTTTCACAGGTGAAAGAAACCTATTAAAGAAACCCACATACCTTAGCTTGGAGATGAACTTGGTGAAGATTAGAGATGGAGAATTGAAGCTTGAAGGAGAACCTTAGCTTGGGATGAGGGTTTGGGAGTTGAATTTGGGGAGTGAAAATATGACTAAGTGCTTGAGTGAGTATTGGGGAATGATTTGGGTAATATGCGGGTGAAATTTTGCTAAGTATAGGTAAAAATATGTTTGGGAATACTTAATCCCAAGACTTAGAAGTCTTGGACCGCGTAAAAAAAATAGACCACTTTTACACAGTGGCGCGTCATGAGGGGGTTGCGGATTCCTCTTTGGAACCCACACCTTGAAAAATTATAATTGCTAATCTTTCGCTCTTAAATTGGGGTTAGACCCTTTCCCACCTAATTTTGACCCCCTGAACAAGAATATGAAGTTGGATTTTTGAAATAATGAACAGATTTTGTCTTAAATCGGAGGTTAGACCCTTCTTCACCTAATTTTGACCCCTTGAACGAGAATATGAAGTTGGATTTTTGAAATAGTGAATGGATTTTGAGATATATGGAATTTAAAATTTTAGGCATTCCGAGGCATGTTTTTAGGCACTTTTTAGGGTAGTTTCAGCCATGTCACTCCTAGGCCATAGGTATGGGTCGTAATATGAACCTGCCCTTATATAAGAACCCAAATTTTATACGACCTCAATAGAATATGAAAATTTTGTTTCAAAAAGTTTTGGACCAAGGTGACACCTTGTTGAAGCATTCACAGTCCGTGTGGTGCTTTATGGACCATGTGGAGCCTCATTGAAGTGGACTTTTGCCTTCTGTGGGTTGTGAAGGCCTTAAGATGTAGTTTAGGACCAAACATACCATACTTGGACCTCACACAAGCAATGTGAGGCCATGCAGATCGTGTGGTGGACCTTATGGTAGACTGGGGCCTGAGACTTCACGGTTTGGTGCCTAAGACATATGGTATGGCCCCTCTCATGAACAATTTGGTACTTCACGATCCGTGAGGCCCTTCTATATGGGTTCTGGAGTGAAAATTTTCTAAGTATTGGATTAGTCTCAGAACTTCATATGGAGAATTTTTTCTAGGTGGAATGGGATAGAGGAGGCACACGGACCATATGGCTTGGTAGGTCCATACCACCCTTCATATGGGTGCCTATGTTGAATTTTTCTAAGTATGGGATTACCCTTTCAGACCTGCGTCAAGTGGAAATTTTCTAAGCGTTGGACCACGAGCAAGTGTACGGTTTGTATGGTGCCTCATGGACTGTACCACCCCTCCTTGAGACTTTAACTTTAATTTTTCTACTCGTTTCATTAATGATATTTTGTTTAATTATGGTTTATCCTAAGGGTCTTGTATGACTTTCTATGCTACCTAAAGACATTCAAATGAGCTATATTTTATTCCTTTCATTCAAATTCATTCTTACACTTAAAATTCTCATAAGTCACTCTTAAGAAGGCTCTCTCAAAGGACTCTTTTGAATCTAAGATTGGGAATCAAAGGATGGCTCATTCTTCTTAAATTTTCTTCTTGAATCTTCTTTATTAGCTAAGGTATGTGGATTGATTCGTGGTCCCTTTCAACCAAGAAAACCCAAACTCTTTTATGCTCAATTTCATGGAATTTTAGCTACTTTGAATATGGGGTTTTAATATTATTGTTTATTAAATTCAATTGATATATGGGCTTTGTTCAATTACTACTTTTAAAGTGATTTAAGCCCTAACATGATGAATTGCATAAAAGTATGAAGATATGAATTTGTATGTCCCCTTTAAAGCTTGATTTGAGTATGAGTAATCCATATTATGATATAAATATGAATTTTACTTATGGATTTGCTTCAATTTCATATTGTATTGTTGATTTTATAATAAATCTCAATTACTCATGCTATTCTCACATCATTCATGGCATATGCATTCATAAGTATTAGATTTTATGAATTTTAGGAAGTGGGTTAAGCCCAATTATGCTTATGTATATGATTTTGATAAGATTATGGTTGTGACAAGAGTGTGATCACATAAATATCTATGATATGGCTCTTTGAGCATTTCGGGTGCTTGCACCATTCCGTATATATGTATGAGCCATTCCTATGCATGAGAAGCATGGTTATGACTATGATTTGACTTTTGAACTCAAGTACGAATAATTATGAATAATGTTTGGCTTTTAAGCCCAAGTATGCATTGAAATGATTTGAAATGACTAATGTTTCTTTTGAAAGCATGTATATGTATAAGTATTCTTGTGGGATGTTTTGACTTAGCACCGATGGATTAGGGGTATGGGGCTATCCCCAAGGGCCCTCTCTCATTTCTTGAACTATGTGCTAGCATAGGTATATGGTAGCCATTACTGAAATGACTGGGTCATAAGGGATGGTTACACATTGATAAGATATGATATGATTTTGGAAATCCTTCTAAAATGATGTGATTGTAAGGAAGGTGTCCATCCACCAAAATGATGGGGTCATAAGGTATGATATAGATTACCCTTGGGTAGTAGTCTTCTCCTACAGATGGGAGATCTTCATCAGACTTATTCATGTAATAGCTTACAAGAGTTTGATTTGTCGGTTATAGTCTATCCCTACTATATATGAACATTATTGCATTTCATACATCATGAATTTCATAGCATCTTGATATACTACTTTCCCTTGCTATATACCTCTTTCTATATTATGTGCCCTTATCATCTAATGTTAATCGTAGGTTTAATAAGTCATATGCATTGCATGCTTGCATACTTAGTACATTCAAATGTACTAACATATACTTTTGCCTATATAATCTGACCATTCTAGGACCAAAGACTACCTTCATCCACTGTACTACTGTTAGCTTGGAGCTTGAGATTTCGGGTTATGCTAAGTCCTATTTTCCAAGGACCAACCACCATTGATCTACCTATGGTGCTTTAGTTTATGTTATTTACTTTGAGGGTGAGCTCGTGATATGTCTTGGGCCCCATCCTATCTTATGACTAAAGGCATTGTTAGACATCTTGTAAACTCTTTTATGTTTATATGCTAAGTGTTGTATTCGAATATTATGATTATGGTTATGGCTATTGTTTTGTTGATTGGCCATGATTATTATTATGCTATTATGTTATGATATGAAAGATCCTACGTCTCGAATTATCTCCATAGTGTGTCTTACTTTCCTGTCACTTAGAATTATATGTTTACTACCTGTACGAGCTTCTAAATTGATGATGTTTGAATAGATTCTACGAGGCTTGCTTGGGGATTCTTAGGTTTTGATTCACCATTTCACCCCTAGACCCTAGGTACGGATCATGGTAAGCTTTGTATCAGAGCACTAGGACAAGATCTAAACAAATGGTTCTCACTACTCTAATGAATGAGTTAATTAGATGTAAGTAAGCTAGAATTTCTTGTAACAACTACTTTGGGCCAGACAATAGCGGTACTTCACATGAACTAATTATAACTTCATATACAGAATTACCATAGCAGATGGTTGGCCTAAGCAATTTATAAGCTAATTGCTTGTAACCACTACTTCGGGCCAGATAATAATGATGCTTCACATGAACTAATTACAGCTTCACATATAAAATCACCATAGGACACCCTTGGCCTAAGCAATTTATAAGCAAATCTTCTATTACTTTAGCAATGGAACCCAAAATATGGCCTTTAACCAAAACCCCAAAAGAATTTAGGTTGTCACACTTATTGCCCACTCCAATCATTCAAATTATAAGTTAAATACCTCAAGATCTAAAGATTACCTAGAGTTTCCAACACCTCAAGATTATAAGTTAAATATGAAAAAAAGTATGAACTCACCTAAATTAACAACAAAAATCTTCAAATTAGATAAGACCCAAACTCTAAATGAAGTGCCTGTATCCACAACACAACCCCAACAATTGGGCTTTTAACTAGACAAAATTAAAAGTAAGAATTCAATACCAATGTCTATTTTCATAGTTGTGGGTAAAGAGAAAATACATAGAATAAGCAAGAATCTCTTCTTCTAATCCTCAGAACCCTCTTCCCAAGCTTCAATTCTGACACCCTTCTTCCCAAAGATAAATGTACTTTTTCACCAAGGAAGGTCCTATGTACTCTCTTAATTCTCAACATATGTTCTCTTTTATTATATTACCAATTGGCCCTTTCCCAATCTATTTATACTCCATACAAATATTTTTGACTTTGTATTCACCATTTGATTATCAAGGTTAACCATCACCAAGCACTTTAGTGGTATGTCGAATGTACACTTGATTGCCTTTTAATGTATCAGTGAAAGTCCCTGGTCTCTGCAACATTAAGCAAAACTATGGTGCATCACCAATCCTGTTTAGTGTTCCATCAAACCTTCACCAGCATCATGTTTTTGCTCAACACTTGAAGAGTTGGACTCTGTAACAATAGGCAGTCAGTGTTGCCCTTTGTTGATCCGCCAAATGAGTCAGTGACACTAATTTTGACTACCTTAGGCATTTTCATTCCTTTGTCTTGTGTTGTTGAGTATTTCCCATCATTGCACATCAATTCTGGCATAAAACATACATATAAATAAGCATATGAGGCATAATAATATATAGAGGATAATATTTTCTTATCTTTTAAGCTTTATATGAGTCCAAATACGGGCTCATCAACACTCCCAACTTGAACTTTTGCTTGCCCTCAAGCAAATCTAATACCAATCAATCCAAAGCTCAAAGCTTGCAAATAGGGCCATAAGGAGCAGCGCATATTGTGGTGATGTGAATTGTCCTATTTTTCTTACCATGATGTTGAAACTACACAATTTTTCTAGCCTTCTCCATTGTTTATTTCTTATTATGAAAATATTGAGTTAATGGTGTCCTACCTCTAGGCTTTTTAGGATGCAATTTACTGCTTTAAATTATAAAATTGGTTAGATAATTGAAGTTAAAGTGTTGTGGGTTGTTTTGGTGAAGATTCTGTGTTATTGGGGAAAATTGTTGTGTGTTATTTGGGTGACGATACCGTGTTGTTGGGGAAGATTTGAGGGTGATTAATTTGTTAGAATATTGCTGAAATCTAATGCCCACTAAGTATTTGACAAAATGCCCCTTAGAATTTGAATTTTTTTGTTGGGTGATAATTGTTCTCCCCAAACATATTAACAGTGTCGTGAATGTGGAGTTCTGGGAACTCTTTGTTCTCCAAAAACGTGGACATCCATCTATGAACGCAGAGCATTGAGTACCTTGAACTCCTTGAACATAGAGTATAACTAGTTATTGTTCAAAATCAGTAATTCTTTACTGATTAGTTTGAACCTTTTTCCATTAATTTCCTTAGCCTAAATACTTCCAAATATATTGTTTTAAATGTATTTATGATGTTTTTGATATGTTGGATTTGTTTTTAGGTCCATTTTGTGATAACATAGCTCCCAAACACACACTCTATGATGCATAAATTCTTTCAGAAGTGGGGGAAGAAGAATACTTTGATAATAGCAGATGCATAAAGTTCTGTGTGTTCGAAAATACAATGAGTACTTGGGTTGTACAATTATCTGAGAAAAAAGAATTTCCTTAGAAAAACTCAAGAAGAAGATGTCGAATTTTATTAGCTGGCTTCAGATTTTTTGTTAGATGTGCTTCACAGATGAGCTAATTAGAGCCAACGACACTATAGTCATAGAGTTTTACGCAAATGCCTCAGAGACCAACTTTGGAGAGGTAGCGGTCACCATAGTCCAAGAAGTACAGGTTGATTTTAGCCCGTGATTAATGCTACATATGGGCTGCTAGATGCAGATAACTGAGTCTATAGGAAGAGATTTCAAAAGTTGGGTACCCAACGGTTGGTGGACAAGTTGCACAACAGGGTTCCTCCAGAGTAGTTCACTACACCCAGAGGAGGTGCCTTTCATAAGTTCATGGCTAAGGCAAAATCTTGTCTTTCCATTATATATGCTAGAGTCATCCCCTATACACAAACACCGAGGTGACTCTTGATGGTGCCCTTGTCATAACTGCTCTTCTAAATAGATTAAAGGTCAATATTGGGTAGTTGATTATGGACAAGATAGATAAGGTGGCCCAAACGAGGGCCAAGAGTTTGTTCTACCCCTCATTGATTACTAGGTTATGCTATGAGGTAGGGGTGGCCACACGACTGATTGGCGAGGAGAAGAAGCCAGCCAAGGAGATACTTGATTACTAGGTTATGCTATGAGGTAGGGGTGGCCACACGACTGATTGGCGAGGAGAAGAAGCCAGCCAAGGAGATACACCCGCTGAAGAAGAGAGGTGGCCAGGGGAACAAAATAAGAGGAGGATTGATGTGTTAGATCCCTCTATTTGGCTAGTTTACAAAGCTAGTTTCAGAGGAAGGAGGATTGATGAGTCCATATTTTGGACTCATTTTAGGGCTACTGTGCAAAGAAACAGTCATTGGAGAAAATCGAAAATGTGTGAATGTTGTGGGAGTTCCTAGTGATGTGATGTTTGATGGGCACCATTTAAAGGTGATTATAACAAGGAGCAATCTCTATACATATGTGACATTAGGAAATAGGATTAAAAATGCATGAAATCTTGGAAAGGGAGCAAAAGTACAAAAAGGCAGAGAAATGAGGCATCGCCTACACTATCAGTAATCTGTCAAATACTTAAAGAGACCGCTTAGCATTGCAGCAACAAAGTTTCCAGATCAAGTTAGGAATACAGTCAGAATCGATATTGCAAATCATATTTGGTGCACCACCGAATGGCATAGAAGATCACCTAAAGTTGCCGGACTCAAAGCTCCAAAACCCTGACAAGAAGGCGATGTCATAGGAACTTCGATGAATCACCAAATTGAATCAGCAAAGTAGAAAATCATCATACAATGTTATAGAAAAGGAAACCTTGTGATAATATAGAGAAAAGTGATCATGTACACATTCGGTGCATCACTGAAGTGCTCGGTGATGGCCTTGACTGCTAAATGGCATTTCGCAGCACAAACTCTCATACACTTACAGGGAGTATATAAGCAAATCAAAAAGGACATTGAACATATCATATCAAAACATATTATTTTTCTTAGTTTTACATAGATAGTAGTACATAACACTTCCTTTTTAGAGTATAAGGGTTAATTGTATTTTGAAGTTTTGGGGAAGCAAAATTTGAGTAACTTGGCTGGTGATAATCAACTATTTTCTTTTCAATCTTATTGCCCATGAGTGCAACTACTATGTTTGGTATCAAATCTTTAATTTCTAGCATGTGTAGCTAAAATTGCTATGTTGGAGTTGTGCTTTTGATATGAGTTCTTGATTTATCTATTGGGTCTTTGATATTTTGACTTATTTGAAGTTGATTTGAGTGAATTTATATCCATTCTTATGTTTAATCAATGATTTTAAGGTTGAAAACTTGGGATTTACTTTAGATCTCTAATTGTTGCCTTAGCGAAAATGATTAGAGCGTGAAATAGATGTAATTTTTGGAAACCTCTTAGGGTTTTAGTTGAAGTCCACAAATATGGATTCAATGGCCAAGGTATTAGGAGTTTTACTGATACATCTTAGGACAAGTGTGTCGTTGATGGTCCACCTATGATTTCATAATTAAAGTATATGAAACACTCGTGTGTCATAGCTGAACATGGGTTACAAGCAACATGGCCTATTTACTCATTATCAACTCGTTTAGTCAAATATCGAGACCCAACTGGTAGATCAATTTCCATATTTGCACATCCCTAAAATCTTCCCTTATTTGCATTAAGTTATTAATTAGATATTGTATAGCTTGACTCTTACTTTCAATTATTCCAGTCGCTTAGATCTTACAATTACTTAGTCCAACGAACCACTTCCAGCTTGAACTTCGATTTCTTATAGGATTTAAGCCCAACCTCTCAATTGAATTATTATACTAATGATGACCACCCCTACTTCCTTTGAGTAGTCAGGTTGAGCGACATAAAAAATGGCACTATTGCTAGGGAATCAACAAGTTTATAATTGAAGTGGTTGTTAAGCTTTCTTCTTGTAGTTAAAGTTATTTTTATTGTTTTCTTGTTGTTTTTGCTATTGATAAATAGGTTTTAAAAAGAAGGACGATGGGAGTGTCTATGGTCAGAATGTTAGAGATGCGAATGATATACAAGGTATTAACTAGGACCAAGTGGGAAGCACAAGGGCTATCTGACTACCCCCATTGGCTGGAGGAGTTAATTTTCACATAATAAGCACTATGTTGCAACTCTTTTAGCTCAAGGGATTGTTCGGAGGACTTGTCCATGAAGATCCTCATGAAAACCTTAGGAACTTTATTAATATGTGTCTCCTATTCAATTTCAAGGGAGTGAGCCAAAAAGCCATTCGACTAAGCCTGTTTCCTTTCTCCATCACCAGAGAGGCAGTGAGGTGGCTAGTTGATCTACCTTGTGATTCTATTACTTAATGGGAGGAGCTGTAGAATGTATTCCATGAAATATTTTTCCCTCCCTCGAAGATGATAAAGTTGAGAAGAAGTATTGAGAACTTTAAGTAGCTGAAAGGTGAGCCATTATATGAACACGACATAAAACAAGGCACTTCTTGGAGGCAACCCAAGCATTTTTCATAATTGGTTGTCTATTTTAAGCGTGTTTGATTGTTGATATTTTAGGTAGTATGATATGTGTTTGTTTTAAGTTTGAAGAGTTGATTAGTTGGTGAAAGGAGGACTAATGACACAAATATTCACTAAAGCTTGTAACCTCTTAGATGCCATGACAAAGATTAACCAAGCATTGTACACTAGAGATGACATGGTAACTTCAGGGCATAAAAGTCTATCCAAGGAGCAGCTTGGAAAGGATCAAGAGAGGGATAAGAACATGGCTTAAATGTTAACTCAGCTTGATCTCTTGACTAAGCATGTCATTGGAGAAAATCGAAAATGTGTGAATGTTGTGGGAGTTCCTAGTGATGTGATGTTTGATGGGCACCATTTAAAGGTGATTATAACAAGGAGGTATATTATATGGGAAACCAAATGGTGGCTTCTCAGCCAACTTTTCCAAGGCCACTCGGGAATCAATGTTTTAACAACAACACTAGATGACGAGATTGTGCATGGCCTGACTAACCTCAAGTGGGGGTAGGAGAAATCATGATTGGAGATAGGTATGTTCCACCTCATGATAGGGTGAAAGTTACTGACCTCGTGGTGAGTCAAGAGAATCTTTAGACTCACGATATGCTTACCCGAATCTTGAGCAAGGTAGTAGCCTCTGATAGGGTCTTGAAGAAGATGAAGTTTGACTTTTCTCAGTTGAGTCAAATGGTGATGTCACATTCAGCGTCAATTAAGCATCTGGAAACTTAGCTTAGAAACATATCGGCTTATATAAATTAGCATAAAAAATGAGGTTTGCCTAGTCACATGGTGGCTAATCCCAAGGTAAATGATCACCAATGCTTAGCCATAACTACTCGTAGTGGCAAAGTGGTAGAAGCCACAAAGCCATCGCTTGTTGTGAAAGAAGGCCTACATAAAATGAGAGAAAAGAAGGTGTAGTTACTGTAGAAGTTGATGAGTATATAGCTAATGATGAAGATGGTAATGCTCTTGGAAATCCCGAGAGTGACAAACAAGAGAAAAATGGGGATAATGCTATGAATATTAAGAAAATATTCCCCAAAATTAAGGTTGATACTCCTTTTCCTTAGAGATCAAAAAAGAAAAGAATGGAGGCAAAGTTTCAAAGATT
>DF357331.1:213165-243445 GCA_000787875.1 Solanum virginianum | reverse complement strand
TTGAAGAGGGTTGGCAAGGTAGCTTATGAGTTGAAGTTGCCTAATGAAATGTATTTGGTTCGTCCTATATTCCATGTCTCTATGTTGAGAAAATGTATTGATGATCCTAATGCTATTGTGCCTCTTGATGTTGTGGGTGTTGTTGAGGATAACTTGACTTATGAGGAGGTTCCAATTCAAATTTTTCATAGGAAAGTGAAGAGATTGAGGAACAAGGAGGTGACATTAATTAAGGTCCTTTGGAGGAACCAAGAAGTTGAGAGTGCTATATGGGAGGTCGAGGAGAACATACAAAAGTAGTATCCTTATCTTTTCTACTCAACTCAAGGCTAAGGTACTAACTCTAAGTCCCCTATGTGAGTTCAACTCTTATATTCCAACCCCTATGTCATTCGCATGCATTTATGTTTAAGTTGACAAATTTATGATGATTTTACACTTATGTTAAGGTTTTGAAAATGGTGTTTAAAAGTAGTGTTGCATTCTTATTGGGGCTAATTTGTTCATGATTACTCTTGTCTTGTACGTCTCTTTTACATTCGGGGACGAATGTTCCCAAGATGGAGATACTAAAATGACCCCAAAAAGTGCCCAAAAATATTCCTCAAAATGTCCAGAATTTTAAATTCCATATATCTCAAAATTCATACGCAATATCAAAATCCGACTTCATATTCTTGTTCAGGGGGTCAAAATTAGGGGGAAAAGGGTTTAACCCCCGATTTTAGAGCAATCGAATCACAATTTCAAATTTCTAAAATTTCAATTTCCAGATAGCCCTAATTTAAAAGCAAACGATTAGAAATTTCTTTTTCATAATTTTTCTTATCTAGAATCGATCCGAGATAGTACCACAATGTGCAGCTATCACGAACATGTGTTAGTTTAGCCTCCGTGACAGGTCCGCATTGCGGATCAGATGCGGACCTGTGTATTTTATTGCCAGTGATTTCTATATTGGTCCAAGGCGTTTGGGTCTTGGACCTAAGTGTTCCCAAACGTGTTTTTACCTATACTTAGTCATATTTCACCGTCATATCATCCTAAACACTCCCAAATACCCTATCAAACACATAGCCATATTTTCACTCCCAAATTCATGTCTCAAAACCCTTATCCGAAATTAAGGATTTCCTTCAAACTTCGAGCCTCTATTTTTAATCTTCATCAAGAGCTTCCTCAAAGCTAAGGTATGTAGGCTTTAGCCATTAGGTCCTTCCACCCATGGTGACCTAATTCCCTTTTTACTTAATTTGCATGTTTAAAGTTGATTTGACAAATGGATTTACTAGAATGAATATGCCTATCAAACTATGTAAATTTGTGACTGTTTTGCTATGTTTTGAGCTATAAATCCTGGATCTATTGTAAGATTTGATAAGGGATTTTTATGTATATTGATTGAGGGGGTTTCAAGGTATTTATTGATGGTTTTACAATGGATTTTCTTACATGATTTCATCTCTATATTTCATGGTTTTATACTAGCATTACACACCCTCTAAGTATTTGATAAAATGTCCGGATGTAGTTTATTGAGGAATTGAAGGTCCAAAGCATGAGATATGATATGATTGATGTTATGATGATGAAATGAGCTTATGCATATAATATAATCTATATAAAGTGTTGCATTAGACCATGCCCGATTCGGGGGGACTAAGAGCCCAGATAACCTAGTTGAGGGGTTAGAATCTCAAACATTTGCATTAGATGATACCCGGTCTAAGGGGACTTAGAGCCCGAATAGCCTAGTTGAGGGGTTAGGATCTTAAATACCAGGGCGGTAGGTGCGATTGCCACTAACCTTGATGTGGGGTTTGTTCCTCACACACCAGGGTGATAGGTGTAATTATCACTAACCTAGATTAGGATTTTTTACCTCACACACTAGGGTGATAGGTACAATCATCAGTAGCCTACCAAGGGGTTTGTACTTTGGTAATCTAGGTTGGTCTCTTCTACACATATGATATCCTATATGAGTATGAGTTACATAAGCATGTTTTACTTATGCATTGATCATTCATGCCATATTGTTATATTATGCCTATTGCCTATTGTTATGCACTTTGGTTATGATACCTATCTCTTGTTGCATTTGGATGATTTTGAACTAGCATTACCATGCCATATTGAAATATTATGCCTATTGCCTATTGTTATGCATTTTGGTTAAGGTACCTATCTCTTGTTGCATTGCATCCTACATACTTAGTACATTCAAATGTTCTAACACATACATCAAGTGTACTAACACATACTCTTACCTATATGATATCACCATGTAGGAGCCAGTGCCCAAGTTGATCATCCTCCTCCACGTGGGTAGATTGGTACTGCTCAACCTTTTGGTGAGTGTTCCACTTCGAGGACCTTGGTCAATGTTGCTCTAGTATATATTGAGGCATTATTTTATTGTCTATTTTGACTATGAGGGTGTTCCAAGTTGATTTGTCTTGGACCCCACTCTTATCTAAGTACTAGAGGTGTTGTTGGACAAATTATGTATCTATGATATGAGTTTGACTTTTGTCTCTTGATTATGAATTTATGGAAGCTTTTTTCCCTTAGCCTTTTTCCCCTATTCTTACTCTTTATGTCTTTTATATGCTTCCGCAATCGATGTTGTGTAATAATAAGTTAAGAGGCTTGTTTGGGGTTCTTTTGGGTTCCCTTTTCACCATGTCATGTCTAGGCCCTAGGCTTGGGTTGTGACATTGGGCTATGTTTATGGATGAATGATTTGTTGCCCAATTGTGGAATGTTTGTGGATATTGTCTTAGTTTCATAGTTGTCACTTTGCCTGAATGCTTTCACTTGAGATGGTACCATGATCATGAGAATGCTTAGTTGAAATTCTTGCTTATTTTTATTGCTTGTTCTTATAGGATATGGGTGAAGTCTGAGTAACCCTTAAACTCCTTCCAGTGAAGTGAAATTGCTCAATGATGGATTGAGTGATATCATTCTTAAGGGTAAGTCATCACTTGATTGAGTTTATAGCCATAGAAACCATGTGATTGGGACAATCAATTGATGAGCATACATTGTTGTTTCATTATGGGTTAGGTGTGAATCTCATCCATGCCCTTGGTATCAAATTGTTGAATTTTGAGTGAATGGATGAAGCGTCATGCCAGTGACCTTTGGTGATGATAGTTTGAATCACCTAGGTATTCTTGGGATATGCCTAATTGTCACATGCATTGCCTTATTTAACTGATCTTCATGTTTGGTTGCTGAAACTTTTGGCGATGGAATTTCTCATCACCAAAACAATTCAGCTAGTATTACCGAAAGTAGCAGTAGCATAAAGCCTAAAAATTGTGCAAAAAGACAATGGTCTATTTGACCGTCAAATCAATTTGGTGAATCGCCGAGTATGTTTTGCAGTCAAACAGTCCTGTCTATCCTGGATGATTCTTTTATGCTAGAATTTTGCAGATAACTACTTCACAAGTACTACTAACAAAATGTTAGGAGTTTATTATTATGCAAGAATGGACAAACCTAAGAAGCAAGTCACTCGAGGTGGATCAAGAGCATCTAGGGGAGTTGTTATAGCTCTAGAAAGATGTCATGACCAAAGCCTAGGGCCTAGACGTGACATAGCGAATGGGGAAACCGAAGGAACACCAAACAAGCCTCTTAACTTATCATTGCACATCACTGGTCCCGAAAGCATATAAAAGACATAAAGATTAAGAATAGAAGCATAGGGGCTAAAGGAAAAGCTTGCATAACATCATAATCAAGATACAACGACTCAAAACTTATATCATAGATACATAACATGTACAACAAACACCTCTAATACAATGATAAGAGCAGGGGCCAAGACAAAGCAACCGGGCTCACCCTCATAGTCAAAATAGAAAATAAGAAGAATGTCTCAACATATAATAAGAGCAACATAGACTAAGGTCCTCGAAGTAGAGGACTCACCACAAACTTGAGTAGTACTGATCTAGCCATGTGGAAGAGGATGATCAACTTAGGCACCGATTCCTACATGGTGATATCATGTAGGCAAGAGTATGCGTTAATACGTTTGAATATACTAAGTATGTAGAATGCAATGCAACGAGAGATAGGCACCTTAATCAAAATGCATAACAATAGGTAACAGTCAAAATAATCAATATGGCATGTATGATCAATGTATAAGTAAAACATGCTTAAGTAACTCATGCTCATATAGGATATCATATGTGTAGAAGAGACCAAGCTAGATTTCCAAAGTACAAACCCCTTGGTTGGTTGATGATGGTTTCACCCCATCACCCTGGTGGAGTGTACAAACACCTCACATAGTTGATGATAATTTTAGCTTATCACCCTGATGATAAAGTACAAACTCCTCGCATGGTTGATGAGTACAAACCCCCACCTCGGTTATCAAGGTACAAACCCCTCGACAAGGTTATTCGAGATTTTAGTCCCCTTGGACCGAGCATGGTGTTATGCAACACTTTATATCGATATATCATATACATAAGCTCATTTCATCATTATAACATCAATCATATCATATCTCATATTTTGGAACTTCAATTCATCAAGAAACTATTTCCGAACATTTCATCAAACATTTAGAGGGTGTGTAATACTAGTATAAAACCATGAAATATAGAGATGTGATCATGAAAGAAAATCCATTATAAAACCATCAATCAATACCTTGCAACACCCTCAAGTAATATACATCAAACCCTTCATCAAGTCTTACAATAGATCCAAGATTTATAGCTCAAAAAATAGCAAAACAGTCACAACTTTACATAGCTTTAACATAGCTTATAGACATGTTCATATGAATAAATCCATTTGTAAAATTAACTTTAAATCATGCAAATTGAGTATAAAAGAGGTTAGGGCACCATGGGTGAAAGGACCAGATAGTTGAAACCCACATATCTTAGCTTTGAGGAAGCTCTTGATGAAGATTGAAAATGGAGGCTTGAAGCTTGAAGGAAATCCTTAATGCAAGATGAGGGTTTTGACACTTGAATTTGTGAGTGAAAATATGGCTAAATGTTTGGAGGATATTGGGGAATGTTTAAGATGATATAAGGGTGAAATATGACAGTATAGGTAAAAACACGTTCGGGAACACCTAGGCCCAAGACCCAAAAGCCTTGGACTGAGATAGAAATCATTGGTAACTAAATAAAAAGGTCCACTTTTGGTCCACGATATGGTACTATCACAGAGGGAAAATTAACACATTTTTGCGACAGCTGTGTGTTGCAGCACTGTCGCGGATCAATTCTGGATAAGAAAAATGATGAAAAATAAAATTGCTAATCGTTTGATCTTAAATTGGGGTTAGACCCTTTTCCCCCTAATTTTGACCCACTGAACAAGAATATGAAGTCAGATTTTTGATATTGTGCATGAATTTTGAAATATATGGTACTTAAAATTTTAGGCATTCCGAGGCACATTTTTTTGGGTCATTTTAAAAGAACAGAATAAGATCTCAGAGACCTCAAAGAGAGGTGCAAGGAAAGGTTAAAAAAAGTAGTTGAGCATCAATAGGGCACTAGTTATGAGGAGGGATCCCTCAATGTAACTTGGTCTAGTTCAAAAGGTGAGAAAGAAGGATCCAAGACTTCTAAGAGGACTACTTCAGAGCCAAGTCCAATAAGACATCAAAGTGAGGCCATATCTAAAACCATTCATGATTGTCTTCTCCAAATATCTCAGAGGAATCAAGAAATAACATCCCTACGACACTTAAATAGACTCAAGGCAGAGGGGCAAAGACTAATCCTGGAAGAGAAGTAGTTATTAATTGATAGTGTGGTTGAAAGATACCCGGAGGTTTGGAAAACTCTTAAGTTATACAATTTCCAAATATTCACCAAACCTTGGGACCTATACATGCTTAACTTTGTCCATGAATTTTATGAGGCCTATGACAAGGCCATTCCAAAGAACAAAAGCACGCTAAAGTCAGTATCAATCCTATTGATATTGTGGAGGTAAGGGGTGTGCAAGTCGCATGCAGTCAAACTGATATAAATGATGTTCTAAGATGTGCACATAGAGACAAAAATGACATGGACGAGATGATAAAGATCCAAATATTTGATGATATGAAAGCTTGGTTGGCTCCTGTAATTTGGATTCCTGTTCCCTCGTGGTTAGAGGAGGGAGCCAATATTGAAACGAAGGAAATGAACAACCTAGTGAGATTTTGGTTTAGGTTTATTAGCAGCAATTTGATATCATCACAAAATAAATTAGTACTTCAACAGGACAAGGCAGCATTAGTTCAAAGTATTATAGATCACCGGCGACTAAATCTTGGCACAATCATCGCCCCAGGAATCCTCACAATGGTGAAGCAAGTTCTGACCTCATTGCCATTTCCTAGCCTCATTACTGCTTTGTGTAAGAGGACTGAGGCATGTATGATCAATGTATAAGTAAAACATGCTTATTTCCTAGCCTCATTACTGCTTTGTGTAAGAGGACTGAGGTACCGACAAACAAAAGAGTGATATGGAGGTAACTCCACTGGCATCTACTGGCATTCGTCAGATTAAGGATGAGCTTTTAAGGGACGAGGAGGATGGGCAAAAAAGAATTCGGCTAACAAAACACCGGTGGTCGATGTTGAGTCCCTTGAGTCTAACGCCTTGGGCATTGTGGTAGGATAAATTCTCCTTCCCATACTTTACACACATCTTTTTCTCATATTCCATCCACTAAGGCGCAAATAGAGGCACATGTCATAGATGACCAACCCTCTCTCACCAAGGGCACTATTCTTGCTTTTGGCTGACTGACTAAAGTAGCCAATCTTCGAGCCACTAGGATTGAGTCATTTGTACCTAATCTAGTTGAGGCATCCATAGCCAAAGCTTTGAGGCCATATATTGAGGCTAAGGCAAAATGGGAGAGTTAATAGAGGCGCACAAACTGAGGATGGATAGACTCGAGTCGATTATTGATGATCATGAGAAAGAGTTGTCCAGCTTGTAAGATAGAGTGACATCTATTAAGAAGGCAGGTGGTGGCAGTGTAGACACATCGTCTTTGAAAGTCAATTATGATTCGTTCAAGAAGAATGTGGCGCCCTCTGGTCTACAAACCTGAGAGCACTTTCTTTGATAGGTAGAAGATCCACTCAAAGTGGATATGTCTATGGTCTCCAATGATGAGTTGAAAATGAATGTTCGGGTGATGGTGGTAAAGAAACATAGGAGGTGAGCACCTTGGAGAATGATGAAGAGATAGTAGGAGCGGAGCCTAGTGAAGAGGACCTTGAGGAGTTAGCTTGGGTGGACATCCAAATTATGGACATTATGAATGCATCATCTATTCTGGACAAGTCCATGATAGGCACATCCAGTGTTAGTGAGCATGAGCTAGCACAGCCTTTGATTGATCTTGAGAGATTGGTAGATGAGGGCATTGATGTCCCTATGACTATTTCTCCAGCTCTACCACTAGCATAGCAGGATTGATCTAGCTAGGGGGATTCTCATACTTCTTTCTCTTAGGCTTAAATCTCTATCGTCCCTAGCACATTGAGGGAAATATTTCATTTTTTAGGATGGGATGAGTATGCAGAGTTCCTTATCTTTTGGATAATTATTACTTTATGATTTTGCTATGAATGGGATGAGACAGTGGTGTTTACTTTGATGTGTTGATGAATATTGAGATAATTTTTAACTTTTTGGGTTGTAAATAAATTTTAAGTTGGGTTGTAACAGAGTAGTATTTATTTTGCTATTTTACTTTTCTTTCTTCTTTTTGAGATGAATGGATGAATGATTGCAAATGATGTCGTTGAATTTTGACAAATCCCATGCATATATGACAATCCATTTGAATGTTAATATCGTGTCTCTAGTCCTTAGCAATCCAAGCATCGATGTTCCATATCTTTGATTCGGATAGTTCCATGGAGGAGGAACATGTACTCACTCACTAATTAGTATTTTCTTGATAAATCAATCCATTCATAGATTTGAGGCATCTTAAGTTGACTATGTGAGCAATTGATCTTAGATATGTGATAATCAAAAATCACAAGTATGTCTCCATTGTTTAAATGTGAATCCATTTTGCCAATGTGGGATTAGGAATTTTATTGAAATACATGTTTTGCAACATCTAGAACTTGCCTAGTTTGTTTTGAGGAGTAACTTGGTTGATTCAGGATTAGGATGGGGCCTTAGGTCTTCTTTGGTTCCACTAAGTCCATTTAACTATAGTTATATTCCTTGATAATGAAATGAGTCATTAGTGAAGCCCTTTGAGCCTTGATCCATTCTTTGGTAACCATGTAACCTTGACTCATGTTTGTGAAAGACAATTCCTTCTTGATCTTACTGATCCCTCCTTGAGCATAAAATGCACTAAGCAGTGGCCAAAGGCTAAGTTGGGGGTGTTAGTAGAATGAAGGGGCTATCTCCCATGAATGAGTAGAAAAATAGACAAAATTAAAGAAACAAAGAAAGAAATAAAGAAAGAAAGTGAGGAGTTCTAGAAATGAATGAAAGCAAGGAAAAAGTGAATATTTTTGCTTGAGAAAAAAAGTTGAAAAATAGAAGTGCTTGAAATTGAGGACTGTCATGACCTGAACCTAGGGTCTAGGAGTTATATGGCGAATGGAAACCCGAGCGTTCCCAAACAAGCCTTATAGTATCCATATTCACATTATCGGTTCAGAAGCGTTTAACAAAATAGTAAACATATAATCCTAAGGGGTGAGAAAGTATGACTCATGTTATGAGGACATCATAGGGATAGTGATTTGCATGATAACATAACACATAGCATATAAGGACTAAGGGGCGTGTAAGTACTACTCACTATATGGGGGCAAAACGGGGCTTAGAATCTTCCATGTTTCCATATCATATCATAAATACATATCATAATTACCATATCAATAGATAACCATGATTAAAATCTCTAAATACCATAGTATATCATATAACCATACAAAAGTCTACATGATATCCAACAACGCCTCTAGTCATAGGATAGGACGGGGGCCAAGACATGTCCCAGGCTAACCCTCAAAGTAAATAACATAAATGGAAGCAACATAAGGTAGATGGATGATGGGTTATCCTTGGAATATAGGACTCATTACAACAACTTTCTTAAATCCAATTAGCTATCAAATGGTGGATGAATGTAATCTCCGGTCCCAACATGGTTAGATCATGTAGGAAAAAGTATGTGTTAGTACGTTTAAATGTACTAAGTAAGCGGGGATGCAATGCATAAGAACTCACTAACCTGCATTCAATGTTCGATGAAAAGGGTACGTATATAGAAAGAAGCATATAAATAAGAAGAATAATATATCAATATGCCATGAAATGCATGATGCATGAATGTAAAAATACTTTGTATATAACGGGGATGGGACCTTAACCAACATAAGACCAAGTAAGCTATAACTTGGAACTCAGTCATCTTCCCCACAATGTATAAAGAGGTGACCTACTTGCCAAAGGTAGATCCATTAACATTCATCATCCACAAAGGGTTATAAACATGACATATGTTAGTCGCATAGTTCAAGAGAAAGGATTAAGGATCCTTGGGGATAGCCCTCCCTGCCTCCCATCTCATTTGGTACTAAGTTATCATCCCATGGGAATACATATACATATGTGTGCTTGTAAAAGAAGCATAAGTGTTTCAAAACATAACAATGCATACTTAGGCTTAAAAGCCAAATTATATTTCATAATCATACTAAAAAGCCAAACATACTTCATACTCATGCATACTTGGGCTAGAAAGCTAAACTTACTTTATGTCATACTTTTATACATAGGAATAGCTCCGTTAAGCATATAAATTATGAGAAAGGAGTAAGGATCCGTAGGGATAGCCCTCCCTGCCTCCAATCGCATTCGGCGCTCCTTTATCATAGTGATGTAAACACCCATAATTTTGTAAAGAGTCATATCATAGACATTATGTGATCACATTCTTGTCATACCCATACTTTACTTGAAAACATAATCATCATCATAGTTGGGACTTTGCCCACATTATAAACTTTGTGAAAACCATAGTTCTTATAAGCATATGCCATGAATGATGAGAGAATAGCATGGACAATAGAGATTCAAACTTAAATCAATAATACAATATGAAATTCAAGTAAATCTGTAAGTAAATTCACATTTAAATCACAATTGAGATTACTAATGCTTAAATCAAGCTTTAAAGGGGACATGCACATTCAAATCTTCATAAACTCAATGTAATTAACTACATTAGGGCTTAAATCACTTTAAAATCAATAATGAAACATAGTCCATATCTCAAATGAATAAAATAAATAATAATCTTGAAAATCCATATTTAAAATAAGCTAAATTTCATGAAAAATCAAGTAAAATAGATTGGGGTCTCCATAGTTGAAAGGGACCATGAATTAATCCAACATACCTTGGTTACCTTAAATGAAACAAGATGACTTTGATGAAGAAGGGAGACTTTCCTTAATTCCCAAGCTAAGTCTTCACTAGTCCACTTGAGAGGAGTTCTTAAGAGAGAGCTTGAATAGATTCTAAGTGTTAAAGGAATTTGAATGAGAGAAGAAGAGTATAGGTTATTTGAATGTCTTAGGATATCATAGAGAGTAACAAATGTAACTAACCCAAAAAAGGGCCTAAAAATGTGGCTCAAAAGTGCCCAAAATCATAATTTCCACATATCTCAAAATTCGTGTGCGATATCAAAAATTTGACCTCATATTCTTGTTCAGGGGGTCAAATTGAGTAGGAAATGGGTCTAACCCTGATTTAGAGCAATTGTAATAAATTTCCAAATTTCAAAGTTTGATGAAAACAGTGAGAGCCTGCGCGTCATTAACGCAATGCGCCAGTGTTAATTTCCAGTGTAATTTTTTTCAGCTTTTCTATCTCGGTCCAAAGTTTTTGGGTCTTGGACCCAAGCCTTCCCATACGTGAAAATACATATACACAGCCATATTTTAACTTTATATCATACAAGACATTTTTCAATACTCACTCAAACATTTAGTCTTATATTTCTCTCAAATTTCAAGTGCCAAAACCCTCTCCAGATCTTAAGGATTGCACTCAAGCTTCAAGTCTCCATCTCCAATCTTCATTAAGTTCATCTCCAAAGCTAAGGTATGTGAGTTCTTTCATGGGTTCCTTTTACTCGTGATACCTAAGATTCCTTTTACCTAAAATTGCAGGATTTAAAGGTGATTTATAAATGAGTCTTTTTTATTATGGAATTCACTGCACACTATGTTGGGGTTTATGAAATTGTGACTATTTTACTATGTTTTGGGCTATGAATCTAAGATCTATTGTAAGATTTGATGAAGGGTTTTTATGTATATTGCTTGAGGTTGTTACTAAGTATCTATTCATGATATTAGATTGGATTTTCTAGCATGATAACACTCTTGAATTGTATCATTTTACACTAGCACTACTAACCCTCTAAGTGTTTGATAAAATGTCCGGTTATGGTTTCTTGAGAAACTGAAGGTCCTATGCATGTCTTATGAGTTGAATGACTATGTGATAATGAAATGGTTATGAAAAGGAATGTATGTATATGATGATGAAAGAAATGTATATATATTTATGATATTTTCTCTATAGTGTTGGGGATGACCAAGCCTAGCTCGGGGGTTTATAGGCCCGAGTAACCTTGTTGAGGGCTTGATTCCTTGATCACCTAGCTCAAGGGGTAGTAGGCCCAGGTAACCCTATTACGGGTTGGTACCCATCAACCTTGTTGGGGGTTTGTACTCCATCAACCTTGTTTGGGGGATTGTACTCCATCAACCTCATGAAGGGGTTTGTACCTCATGCGCCTCTTCAAGGAGGTGGTAAGCCTTGGATTGCACTATAATGGTCACTCCTTACACTCATATTATGTTTTGTATAAGTATGATTTTACTTCAAGCACCATGCATACCTATCATATTGTTAGTACGCTATTTATTGCTTATAATTATACATTTTGCCTATGATGTCTATCTCTTATTGCATTGAATCCTACATACTTAGTACATTCAAATGTACTAATGCATACTCTATGCCTACAAGATATCACCATGTAGGAACCGAAGCTCCTATTGATTCTCCTTGTGGCTAGACGGATTGTTCAAGTTAGCTTATGGTGAGTCCTAAAGTACGGAGACAATATCTATGTTCTCTCAAGCTTATGTTTAGACTATGTATTGTATGTTTTGATTACCTACTGTTATTATTATGAGGGTGAGCCCAGTTGCTTATCTTGGCCCCCGCTAAGTATCTAAGGTTTAGAGGTGTTGTTGGACATGTTATGTATCTAAGCTATGAGCCTTGACTCTCTGGTTTCTTGGTGTTTATGAGATAGAAATTTATCCTTAGTCCCAATTCTCCTTGTTTATGCTTATCTCTTATTGTCATTTTAATTACTTCCGTGACTAAGGATATGTAATGATGTGCTATGAGGCTTATTTGGGGTTCCTCCGAGTTTCCCATTTGCTGGTCACGTCTAGGCCCTAGGCTTGGGTTGCAACAACAAAAGACCTTAGGAGTAGCTAAAATTACAAGAATGCCATAATAAAATAGATGATAAAATGTTGCCAAGGGTCCTCTATGGAGGGCATACAGTCTGTTTGAAGGCACACGAACCATGTAACTTACCGAGAAGCTATACTTAGAAAAAATCTCACTGACAAAGTTTTGAGATGGTGATTCCATACATAGAAAATTTTCACACAAACGTCTATATGGAGGGCCATACGGACCGTATGAGGTTCATGTGTGAAGTGCCTTGGCCAAAATATGGTTTTCAAGGCCAAGGCTTCATCACACAAGCCACCACACGGCCCATAAAGTGCCATACTGACCATGTGAGGTCTATATGGTGCGAACCTTAGTCTTGAACTCCAATGTTAAGACCAACACCCTACACACAAGGCCAAAGGCTATCTCAATGCTCCTTCACATGGCTTGTGGTGAGCCACACAAATCGTGGAGGTGTCCATAAGGTGTCACCTTGGTCAAAAACTTTCAGGAACCAAATTCTAAGCACCATTAAGGTTATACAAAGCCCGAGTCCTTACAATGACCAAAAATTGTGAGAAAGAATTCAAAGAGGGGAGACACTTAGGATAATAAATTAATAGCAAAAGCAATGTCCAAAGGAGAAGAATAGAGGAGGACCAAAAGAATCTTTGAGCCTAAAAAGAATATGTAAAGTTTAAAGAGGGATGAGTCATTATCGTCCATATACTATCCTACCCAACCTTAAACCTACATTACAGTCCTAACAAAGTCCTTTGGGATTTAGTCTAGAAGAAAGTCAAGTGAACTCTGATTGAGAATAAGGGAAAGCTTATGGGTTGATGCTTACATGTTATTTCTCAATTGCGAGAGTGAGAGTTGAAAAGATACTTTGAAAGTAATGTCATAATCTTGTGTATTTAGGATCTTCTTTGGTGTTAGGGTAAATGGTGATCCCTTTAGGTAGTGATTATTAGATACATGTGCAATTGTAAGCATAACCATGTATTGGTAACTCCTTAGTCATCTCTTGAGGCTACAAAGTAACGTAAGTGGTTTATGAAAGTTCGAGAAAGGATAAAAAAGGTGGAAATATATGTGTTGCTCCCTATGGACCTACTTACAAGCTCTGAAAAAGCAGAAGGTATTGGTGTTTGACTCTCTTGAGGGAAAGCAAAGGCTTATGTTAGGGTGTTGATAAGTCTGTATTTCGAACTCATTTTGGGGCTAGATTCAAAACGGCAGAGAAAGGAGGTATCCCCTACATAATGGCCGATCCACCGAACACTCAGAGTGATTACCTAGCATTGTAGCAACTAAGGTTCCAACTCAAGTTAGGAATGTAGTCAGAAATAATATCACAAATCATATTTGGTACACCACATAATGGCACAGGAGATCACCTAAAGTTGTAGTACTCAAAGCCCTAAAACCTTGACAAGAAGGTGATATGACAGAAACTTCAATGAATCACCGAATTGAAATGGCGAAATAGAAAATCATCACATAATGTTGCAAAAGAGAAAGCCTTGTGAAGATGCAAATGAAATCGGTCAAGAGCATATTCGGCATATCACCGGAGTGCTTAGTGATGGTCGATCTTGACCACCAAGTGGCATATTTTAGCAGACACTCTCACACATTTGCATGGAGTATATAAGCAAATTAGAAAGGAAATTGTACATATCATATCAACATATATTCTTCTTATTAGTTTTACATGAAGAGGAATACATAAAACTTTCTTTTTATAGTATAAGGGTTGATAGGGTTTTCAAGCTTTTGAGAAGAAAAATTAGAGTAGGTTGGCTAGTGATAATCAACTATTTTCTATTTAATCTTGTTACCCATGAATGCAAGTGCTAGTTTGGTATCAAATCTTTAAATTCTAACATGTGTGGCTAAAACCCCTATGTTGGGGATGTGCTTTTGATATGGTTTCTTGATTCATCTATTGGTTCTTTGATATTTTAACTTATTTGTAGTTGATTTGAGTAAATTTATATCCACTCCTATGTTTAATCTATGATTTCAAGATTACAAACTTGGGTTTACTTTAGATGTCTAATTGTTGCCTTAGCCAGAATGATTAGAATATGGAATGGATGTAATGGATAGAAACCTCTTGAGATTTCAGTTGAGGTCCATAGCCATGGATTCAATGGCCAAGGTATGAGGGGTTTTACTAAGCATTCAATGGCCATGGATTAAGGTACATATATGATTTCGTAATTGAATCATATGAAAGAATCATGTGTCATAGCTGAACATGGATTACAAGTAACCTAGCCTATTTACTTATTATCAACTCATTTAGTCAAATATCTAGACCTAGCTAGTAGATCAATTCCCATATTTGTACATCCCCAATATATTTCCTTATTTGCAGATTAAGTTATGAGTTAAATATCGTATAGCTTAACTCTTCCTTTCAATTATTGCAACCCCCTATATTTTACAATTACTTAGTCCAACGAATCACTTCTAGCTTGAACTACGATTCCCTTTGGGATTCAACTCTAACCTCTCAGTTAAGTTATTATACTGATGACGACCATCGCTGCTTCCTTTGAGTAGCTAGGTTAAGCATCATCAAGGGTTATCCATAGGTGTACAAGGCCCTTCTACTTCCACAGGATGCTCAAATTCAAGAGCTATTTGTAGACCTTCCTACTGGCCTAGTAGGAGCTACTTCACATGATCAGCATTTACTTGCCTTAGTTATGTTCACTCAGAGAGTGATGAGTTACTAGCTCAAGCATATGAATCAGGGAGAGGAGAATATAGAGCAATATTAGAGGAAGTTCAGGGAGCATGATAAGAAGAAAAGAAAGTTCTTAAACAACATAATGAGCAAGTTGAAGCTGTTGTGTGGGTCTAGTTCCTCTTATATTGATGATGAGTTGACCTTCTCTTCTAGCTCTAGAGCAGAGTGATGATTTCAAGGAGTCCCTCATATTCTCTTTTATGTTGTAGTTATACGATGAGAACACATACCATTTTTAGTTGGGGGTGCTCCTAGAGTGAGTTATGATTTAATTATATATTTTGATTCTAACTCCTGGATTCTTGACTTGTACATTCTAGATTAGTCTGTATCTATAGATTCTTGAGATATTTGTTTTGATATTGATCTACATTTGCTGGGTTTGATTATTTTTATAGAGGTATGCCCTTTTTTGGCTTCTAGAGATTGTGATGGGATTAGTTGTTTAGTTTGATTTATTAGCTTTTTTATTTTTGTTGTTTGTTTAATCTTGCATTAGTTGGTATATATGATTGGCGGTTCTCGATGATAGAATGAGTGACAACATTCTTAAGGGTAAATCATCAATCAATTGTAAGTGTGGTGTTAGTTAATGTCTTGGGTAAAGTCTGGGTACTATTGACTTTGTTGCTGCTTCATTGCGAGATTTTCACTTGTTTGGTGCCAATAGATTTAGTCAAGTGTGGTGGATTGTGAAAGAGACACACCCCTCCTATTTTTATTTTGAATGATATTGGGATAACACTTTGACTCTTTTTGTGACTCTTAATTGTTAAATGAATATATATTGATAAATGAGTCCCTTCTATTTGACTTAAGAGTGAAATTGAGCCTTTCTGAATTGGTTTGCATGTCATGTATGGTGAGTTTTTGCTTTTATTCCTTGTGTTCACTGTGTCACCTCGAACTTGCTTGGTTGGTCTTAAGATGTTGGTTTTGATGGATTTTTGTTGGAAAAATGACCTTAGGCACTTTTTGGTTTTTTTTGAGTCCACACAGCCTAAATAGCCCATCTTTGCATTGATTATATCCTTAATGTCCCCTTTTGAGCCTAAACCTTTTTATTGGTAACCTAAATTACAAGCCTTGACCTTTTTTTAAAAGACAACCCTCTTTTGAACCTTGTCGCTCCTTAAACTTGAGTTGCTTGTGATAAGTGAGGTTTTGAGCCTAAGTTAAGGGTGATATAGGAAGATGAGGAAGGCTGTCTACCAGTTGAGAGCTTGTTAAAAAAAAGAAAATAACAAGAGTGATGAATAGAGGAAAGAAGAGAAAAGAAAATAGTGTTTTCAAAAATAAAAAGAAAAAGAAGAAAAAGTGCTTGAATGAATTGATTCCTCTAAAAATTGAAGAAAATAATGGAAAACCTGAAAAAATGGATGTTGTGAGTAGAGTTTAAGGAGGGTTAGTCACTATTATCCAAATTGTATCCTACCCTACCTTAAAACCTACATTACAAGCTTGAAAAACCATTTGGAATTTCTAATTGGATGAAGTTGAGTCAATGTTGATTGAAAATATGGACATGCCTATAGTGAGGCATTTGAGTGCATAAGGATATTCTTTGCTGAGTATGAGTGTTTCAGTACTTATCTCTTGTTTATTGTATATATATGTGTGTTTTGGGGACTTTCTTTCCTTTTTGTGAGGACATGCAAATTGAAATGGATTGGTGAAGTTATACTTTTCAAGGTTACATCAAGTCGAATTGTTTAGTTGACTAGAATTTTGAGTCATTCTTGATAATTTGTGTTGTTGGTTGATCATTCTTGAAGGTTGATTTTGACTGAGAAATGTGTGTTTGAAAGTGAGGGAGTTGCTTGTTAGACAATCACTTGCTTGTGCTAGTTACTGGTACCAACCATTGTCATAGTGATGTGCTATCAAAATACAACACATTTGATGCCTAAAACCTGGGATTTTGTGTGTTCTCAATGTGACTTTTATTGTTTTTATGTGTTTTTTTGTGATTGTTTTTGCAGAAATACAGGTTGGCTTGATTTTCAAAAAAGTTACAGATTTACTGATTTTTAGGATATACGGACCCTACTATGAGTCGTAGCCCAAGATACGAGTAATAGAGGCAGTTGCGTATCAACTCTTACTGTTTAAAAAGCAAAGTCTGAAAATGTGGAGTTCAACTCTACGAGCCCTAGGTATGAGTCGTAGTCACTTCTACTACTTGTAAAGGGTGGCCTCATAGTAATTGAAAGTGTTGATCAAAAGTATACCAAGAAATGCAAGTGCGGACTATGAGAAGGCACTATGAGTCGCAAACCAGACTATGAGTCTTAGAGCTGTATCACAGCAGTGAAGTCCAAAATACCAAGTGCTGACCATGAAAGCTCGACTACCACTCGTAGGGCACACTACGAGTCGTAACTATGAGTCATAACAGACGCTGACCAGTATTTTTTATTTAATTTAGGGACCCAGTTATAAATACTATAAATAGTATATTTTAGGGTTTTAGCAAGAAGTTCTTCACATTTTTTTAGAGTAGAGAGTCTTGTAGAGGGTTTTCGAGAGAAAATAATGAGTAGATTTTTAGGGCTTTCTTTGGAGACTCAAGTTTGGAGATTAGATTCACTTGTGGATTAATTGCATTATTCAAGCTTATGATTCTAAATTCAAAGGTGGTTTTATAGTTCTTCATTCTTCTTGGGTAAGCTATCAACTATGTCTTCTTTATGCATTATTTGTTTTCTTGCCCAAGTTATGAGTAGTTGAACCCACAACTTGGGGTTGTGGGAACAATAAGTAGCTAACTTAGAAAACACAAATTGTTTGTGCTTCTAGAGTTTGATATTTTCATGTATTATCCATTTTCCTTCATTTTGCATGTTGTGTAATGGTGGACAACATTAAGCCCCACTTAGTTCCATGACCCCAATCCAGGTAGTGTTGAATAGGAAAAGAAAATGGGTAACAGAATTCGATTGATGTCTTCTCATCTAATCAACCATACTCGGCCAAGGAGAGGTTGACTGGGATGATGGGTAATGGATATCTTGGCACACTATGGTAGTCGGCCAAGCGCCATAGTGAAATTTAATCTTCACCTTCAGAGGAGGACCGGAAGAAAATTATCATCCTGCATGCAATGTCCCAATTGAGGTTGTGTTATCTAGGGTGTTTAAGTTAGTGAATCATAGGGAACACAATTTTCCAAGTTGCTTTGCAATTTGATTGTCTCTCCATTCTCTTAGTTTAGTTTATTTTCTATAAATCATTATAAAACCCCCTTCCTTGAGGATTAGGTTATTTAATATTTGAATTGATTGTTCGTGAATCAAAGTGGCAAAGCCTCGTATTCCCTTGGGATTCGAACCTAACCATGGTTAGGTTTTTTTTACCATTGAAGATCGCTTTGACCTTGAAATTGAGGCGTATCTTGAGCATCAACGAAGAAAAAATGGCACCATTGCTGGGGAATACAACGATGTTTTGATTTGGTTTCACTAGTAATTCATTAAGTGTCAATTTTGTAATTCTCATGTACTTTACTTTTATTTTTGTTTTTGTTGTTTAATTTCTTTTGCAGGGTATACTAGATGTGCATGCCTAATACAAGGATCCAAGGTGGACCCTTAGCTCCAAATAATCTTGAGATGCAATGTGTTGCGAAGAGAATGACCCAAGCAAATATGAATATTTTGGTTGATGAAGCCATGGACCGAATTTATGGTGATGTTGGTAGAAAAGATAATCCACCACCAAGGGAAAATAGGCCACAACTCAGGAATTGCAATGAGAATGCTTATGGATGGAAACAATATCGGTTGAATCCCATGACCATGGACGTCACAGGAGCTATAGTATTTCCACTATTACCGACTGACACTAAGTTCGTGGTGTCAAGTGGATTATTCCAAATGCTTTAGAATCGTGGTTTGTTTACGAGGTTACAGTCTGACGATCCTCATAGCCATCTACACAATATGGCTTTTGTATGCAAGAATATGATGAGTACGTAAAATCTTTCTATGGATGATGTTGGATTACGTGTGTTCCCTCTATCTCTTACCAGTAATGTTGTAGTTTGGCTATCAGAACTCCCAAGAGCTTAATCACCAATTTGGCAGAATTGCAATGAGCCATTTTGGAGAGATACTTTCCAAGGTCTAAGAAGCTCAAGCTTAAAGATCAAATCAATAACTTTGAGCAATTGCTAGATGATTCCATTAGCACAACGTGGGAGAGGTTCACCAAATGTTTAAGAATGGTTCCAGACCATAAGATCATGGATAATGCCTTAGTGGAGATTTTTCTATCGGGTTCTTGACGAGAATAGTCAAGCTTATGCCAATACCATCATGGGAGGCATGTTCTTAGATCAACCGTTCACTAGAATAGCAGAAAGAATGGAGCAAGTAGTCAAGACTAACAGAGCATGGGGGCAAAGGAAGAGAGCTTCTATAAGGAGCTCATGTGCAGTGAATATTAGTTCAAAGAAAGCAAGAATCAACGAGGAGATCATGCAACACCTAGCTCAATTCCGCACAAGTATGGACTTGGTGGTTAAACAAAATCATGAGAGAGTTCATACGGTAGTTCAGCAACCTGCTAGAGCGCCTATGTATGAGGAACACTATTATGATGAGGATGCTTGCTTTGTTAGAGATCAAGCAGTAGATGTTCGAAACAATGCCCAAGGGTCCAATCTAGACTATTGGCTTTAAGGTTCCTAAAATCAAGGTCGAAACAATAACCGAGAGGATGCATATAGTGATAACCATGGTGGTTATTTTGAGAGAGATAGGTTCTTAAAGCTGAATATGGTCGAAGAGATGAGTATAGATATGGTCCTTATATGCCAATCCATAATTGTGATGCCAAGGCTAGTAATCTAAGAATTGAATTGATGTGTGACCGATTGTTGAAGTATGCCAAAACTCAAGATGAGACTTTGAAGGGGATAAAGTCCGACATTTCAAGTATCAATCAAAAATTAGAGTCTCATTTGGTGGCAATTAAGCAATTAGAACAACAATTTGGTCAAGTGTCTACTCAACTAAATCAATGCCAAAAAGGTACATTTCCAAGCAATACGGTCCAAAAATTAAATAATGAGGGGTATTATATGGCAGTCACCACTAGGGGAGGTAAGAGCACCATTGGCCCTCCTATGCTGACTATAGTAGAAAATGTACATGAGAAGGAAACTATAAAAAAGGGTGTTGTCGAGAGATGTGATTATGTAAAGAATGGGATAGGTGAAGAGGTTGACAAGTTGAGAAAGTACAAGACTATTCCAAGACCTCCTTCCCTTTTCCCTCGAAGAATCAAGAAGAGGATGGAGGAAAGCAAGCTCAAGCACTTCCTAGCAATACCCAAGATATTATTGATAAACATCCCTTTGGTTGAAGCCTTAGAGAAGATGTTGGGTTATGCAAGGTATATGAAAGACTTGATTACAAAGAAATGGATGGTAAGTCAAGAGCTTTCTAATGATCTTCAGCATTATAGTGTTATCACTACCAAGTCATTGGTTCAAAAGCATGAAGACCTAGGTGCTTTCACTATATCATGCATTATCACAGAGGTGGAATTTTCTAGGGCACTTTGTGATTTAGATGCTAGCATCAACTTAATATGACTAGCCAACTTCAACAAACTTGGCTTGGGAACTCCTACGCCCACAAAGATGAGGTTATTGATGGCAGAAATAACAATCAAGAAACGTGTAGGAGTACTTTATGATGTTTTGGTAAAGGTATAAAAATTTATATTTCTTGCAGATTTTGTTATACTTGACTGTGAAGTTGATTTTGCAGTCTTATCATTTTGGCGAGGTCTTTCTTAGCTACTGGTTGCACTCTAGTTGACATGGAGAAAAGGCTACTCACATTCAAATTTGGTAAAGAAGAGGTTATGTTCCATGTTTGTCAATAAGCAAGTAAGGACTATGATCTGAGGGTGGTTTCAGTTATAGAGACTATTAATGATCATGAGTCAGAGGTCCACTTCAGCTATGATTGGGTGTTAACATTTTGGAGGTAGTTTTGATGAACTTTGATGGTGACGGTATCCTAGATTATGAGGAGATAGTAAATGCTCTAGGGGTGTCATTTGGCTCAGATGCTAAATGAAGTTGGAAATAGATTTATAGAACCGAGAGATGCCACCCACAATGCCTTCTATAGAAATGCCACCAGTGTTAGAGTTGAAATCACTTCCCTCATACTTGAAGTATGCATTCCTGGGAGAAAACAATACTTTGCCAATTATCATAGTTGCAAATTTGAGTGATGATCAAGCTAATGCGCTTGTAACAATGCTCAAGAAATTTAAAAGGGCTATTAGATAAAACATCACAGATATTATTAGTACTCTTCTAGGGATATGCACATACAAATTTTAGTTAGCCAAAGACTATAAGCCAAGCATTGAGCACCAAAGGCATCTGAATCCTCCTATGCAAAAGGTGGTTCGCAAGGAAATCATCAAGTGGTTAGATGCAGGTGTAATCTACCAAATTGTTGAAAGTCAAAGGGTAAGTCCAGTACAATGTGTTCCAAAGAAAGGGGGCATCACAGTGGTGCTGAATGCTAAAAGTGAATTGATTCCTATGAGGCCAATCAATAGATGGAGTGTGTGTGTATAGACTATAGAAAGCTTAATGTCTCAACAGAGAAGGATCACTTTTCTATGTCATTTATCTATTGTATACTCGATAGACTTGCAGAAAAGATGGTACTATTTCCTTGATGGATATTCTAGCTATAATCAGATTATCATTGCCCTAGAGGATCAAGAGAAAACCACTTTTACATGTCCCTATGGGCTATGGGACCTTAGCATTTAAAAGGATTCCATTTGGGTTGTGTAATGCTCTAGCAACATTCTAAAGGTGCATTATGTCCATTTTCTCTGATATGTTAGAGAGCACTATTAAGGTCTTCATAGATGATTTCAGCGTGGTTGGACACTTATTTGAGGACTGTTTGGCACACATGGACGATGTTTTACAAAGATATGTGAAAATCGTTTAGGAGTTTTAGATAATCAATACATAGATAATAGCAACATAGCCTAAGGTCCCTGAATGTGGAGGACTCACCAACTAGCTTTAAAATCCATTTGGTGCTAAATTGGAAAAAGTGCCATTTCATTGTTAAAGAGGGTATTGTGTTGGGCCATAGAATATCCAGTAAAAGCATTGTGGTCGACAGGGCTTAGGTTGAGGTAATTGAGAAGTTTCCACCACCTATCTATGTCAAGGGTGTTAGGAGTTTCTTGGGGCATGTAGGATCTTATAGAAGGTTCACAAAAGACTTCTCTAAAATTTTCACCCATTATGCAAATTGCCGGAGAAAGATTCCAAGTTCGTGTTTGACGATACATGTATTCAAGCCTTTGAAGAGTTGAAAATAGATTGAACTCGGCGCCAATTATTATAGCTTCTCATTGGTCCAAGCCATTTAAAATCATGTGTGATGTAAATGTGGTTGCTCTAGGTGTGGTATTGGGATAACACAAGGAGAAAGTCTTACTTCTTATATATTATGCCAACAAAGCCCTTAACATGGCTCAAAAGAATTACACTGTCACCAAGCAAAAGTTGCTTGCATTGAGCTTTGTATTCGAAAAGTTTCGTTCATACTTATTTAGAGCCAAAGTGATAGTGCACACAGACCACTCAGCACTGAAGTACTTAATGACCAAAAAGGATGCGAAGCCGAGGTTGAAAAATGGGTACTTCTTCTGCAAGAGTTCAACTTTGATGTGGTTGATAGGAAAGGGTTAGAAAATCAAGTTACATATCATCTATCCAGATTAAAAGATCGGGAAATGATGTAATTTGATGATGTTTGAGAAATAAATTACTCTTTTCCTGATGAAAGAGTGTTGGCAGCATCATATGACCTCATATCTTGGTTTGTAGATTATGCAAATTATCTGGTGACTGACATGGTACCTCCTAACTTAAACATACATCAAAGATGGAAATTTATGCATGATATAAGGATGTTCTTTTGGGATGACCTACATTTATTCCTTGTATGTGCGGATGGGATTATTCGTCACTGTGTTCCTGAGGTGGAAATAATGAGCATACTTGAAGCATGCCACTCATCACTAGTGGGTGGGCATCATAGTGGGATTCGAATAGTCCACAAGATTTTGCAATGTGGGTATTATTGGCCCACAATCCACCAAGACGCTTATGATTATGCTAAATCTTATGATAGGTTCCAAAGAGAAAGTGGAGTCATACGTAAACATGAGCTCCCTCTAAATCCTATTTTGGTGATTGAGTTATTTGATGTATGGGGGATAGATTTCATAGGACAATTTATTAGCTCACATGGGAACAAGTACATCTTGGATGCTATGGATTATGTCTCCAAGTGGGTGGAGGTTGTGGCTCTACCTAACAATGAAGGTAAAAGTGTCACAGTGTTACTCAAAAGGAATATCTTCTCTAGATGTGGTACTCCTCGAGCTATCATCAGTGACGGAGGTTCTTGCTTTTGCAATAGATTCTTTAAAGATCTTCTTGAAAAGTATGGGGTGAAACATAGGGTTGCAACACCTTATCAACCTCAAATGAGTGGGCAGGTGGAGATGTCTAATAGGGAAATCAAGCAGATCTTATCCAAAATGATAAATGCAAATCGGACAGATTGGTCAAGGAAGCTTGATGATGCATTATGGACGTACCAGACTGCATTTAAGACTCCTATTGGAATGTCTCCTATCACGACCCAAGCCTAGGGCCTAGACGTGACATGACGAATGGGAAACCCAGAGGAACCCCAAACAAGCCTCTCAACTTATCATTACACATCCTTGGTCGCGGAAGCATGTAAAAAGACATAAAATAAGATTAAGGTGCAATGGGCTAAGGGATAGCTTGCAAAACAACATCAATAAGGGCCGAGGCATCATACCTACTAACATAGATACATAATTTGTCTAACATAAACCTCTAAATACATAGATAGAGCAGGGGCCAAGACAAAGTAATCAGGCTTACCCTCATAGAAAAAATAGAACATAAGAAAGAGTCTCAATACATAGATAATAGCAACATAGCCTAAGGTCCCTGAATGTGGAGGACTCACCAACTAGCTTTGAGTAGGGCCAATCTAGCCATGTGGAGGTTGCGCATGATCAACTTGAGTACCAGTTCCTACATGGTGATATCATATAGGCAAGAGTATGCGTTAGTATGTTTGAATGTACTAAGTATGTGAGATGCAATGCAATAATAGATAGACATTATACGCAAAATGCATACATTAGATAATAGGCATATTATAGCAATATGACATGTATGTTCAATACGTAAGTAAAACATGCTTAAGTAGCTCATACTCATATTGGATATCATATGTTTAGAAGAGACCAAGCTAGTTATTCAAGGTATAAATCCCTTGGTGGTTGTGTGGTATAAACCCCCACATGGTTAATGATAATCAAATTTACCAACATGATGATGAAGTATAAACCCCTCGCATGGTTGATGGTAATCACACCTTACCCAACATTAGATCAAAGATTTAGAGCTCAAAACATGCTAAAATAACCATACTTTTATGACCTAAAATCACTGTGCTGTAAATTTCTCAATATAAGACCCACATATAAAATCAACTTTAAATCATGTATTTTTAGTAAAACGAAGGCTTCGGCACCATGGTTGGAAGGATCCAATGGTTCAACACCATATGCCTTAGCTTTGGTGAAGCTCTTGGTGAAGATTTAAGATGGAGACTTGAAGCTTGCAGGAAATTCTTAGTTTTGAATGAGGGTTTTGATCTTTAATTTTGGAGTGAAAATGTGGCTCAGTGTTTTGGGGAGCATTGGGAAATGTTTAGGATGATATAAGAGTGAAATTTGGCTAAGTATAGATAAAAATACATTTGGGAAACATGGACCCAACACTTAGAATATTTTGGGCTGCACAGGAAAACACAGCCAGGCAAAATACACCTCTCTGCATCGCGGAGAGGATGCAGAGAAGAAATTACACTAAAATGCGCCCTTGGCGCGTCACAGAGGGAACACATAAACCTCACTAGAATTCGTTACTTAAAAATTTATAATTGCTAATCTTTCGCCCTTAAATCAGGATTAAATCCTTTTCACCTAATTTTGACCCCCTGATTACAAATATGAAGTCAGATTTTTGAATTAGTTAACAGATTTTATGATATATGAAAATAAAAATTCTAGGCATTTCGAGGCACGTTTTGGGATTGTTACATCTCCCTACCAACTTGTCTTTGGGAAAGCATGTCATTTGCTGGTGGAGCTTGAATATAAAGTAATGTGGGCATTAAAGAAGTTAAATCCTGATTGGCATGATGCTACACAATCTAGTCTAGGTCAACTTAATGAGCATGATGAATTTCAACTATAGGCATATGAGAGTTCGACATTGTACAAACAATGAATGAAATTTCAACATAATCATCCCATAGAAAGCTATTAGTTTGTACCAAGGGGACTTGGTGTTGTTCTACAATTCTAGATTGAGGTTGTTCCCTCGTAAACTTAAATCTAGATTGATGGGGCCCTTCCGAGTAACACATCTCTTCAATCATGGGGCCATTGAGCTAGAGAAATGAGATGGAGGAACTTTCAAAGTCAATGGTCAAAGAGTCAAACTTTATATGGGAGATATGGAGGAGATCAAAATAGTGAAAGAGTGGGACCTTGAAGATATATGAGAAAGTAAATCTTCCATGTCGTGTCACGATAATAAATCAGGTGTTGCTCAAGAGGCAACCCAAGGTATGACCCCTTATACTTATTTTGATTTTGTATTGTACATTAAGGACTATGTATATTCTTTTTGATGGGGTATGGGTGGCTATGGACTAGGGTGAAGTCGAGTAGCTTTTAGTCCGTAGCTAACCCTAAATTTTGATCATGAGGTTTTCTTCCTTGTGTTCTTTTTCCTTGTGGATATTTTATTTTCTATTAAACCGATATGTTTAGGAGTTTTAGATAATATTTATAGTATATGGTTGTTAAACGTATGGCGTGTATCTTGTTTTTAATGATTTATGAAAAATTTTGAAAAATTGGTATCCATCTACAGACTCCACTTATGGGATTCCACTGGGTATATTGTTGTTGTTTGAAAAATTGGTATCTTTCAAAATTTTGTTGATTAGTAGTTATGTTGCAATCATGCATGTTTGAATGGTTTGGCAATATTCTTTTCTGATTAAGTGATGGCAAGTTGATACTTGAAGCATGATCTGTGAGTCTTTATTGGTTATGTGCGCAAGGACATGTGTGAGCTAATTTTGTTATATTCATGCATTGTGTATTAATTTAGAACTTGCCCTGTTACTTTAAGTTGGACAGGAGATTATATGGATTAGGAAGTAATCTTAGGCCCTTGTTCTTTGATTTAGTCCATTTTACCCCAAAATGAAAGAGCTTATCCCTCGTTCCAAATGTTTGAGCCTGACATGTACCCTTTTCTTTCTAAACACCTAATTAGACTAGCATTGTTTGGTGAAATACCTTAATATTAGCCTTGGTCTATCCTTGAGTATTGTGAACCTTGATTGAGGCAAAAAGCCTAAGTTGAGTATGGCTACGAAAAGTGCTCCTGATTTGGGGATTGTATATTATGTACTTTACCGCAGGCTAACAGCATAAGTTAAGGGTGGCCTATGTTGTAGTATAATAGCAAAAATAAGGTGGTGAGTTGGGAATAGAAGAAACAATAGAATGTCATATGCTGAGTAAAAGTAAAAGAGAAAAGATGTCTTAGACTAAGTTGAAAGAGCAAAATGAGTTTGAAAATAAGGCACAAGCTAAAAAATTGAAGAGAAAAATACGCAAAAATGGGAGAATAGGTTGAGAATGATTGAGTTGCTAAGGTGAAAGTGTTGAAAAGTATTGTTCAAGGTTGGCCCTTAGTCACTAATTGTCCAAAATATCATACCAAAGCCCTCTGAGCCTACGCTACAAGCTTATAAAGTCCTAAAGTGATCTTAACTCAATTAGTCAATAGTCCAAGCTATGAGTATATGGGCAAGACTACAGTATTGGTCATCATACAAGATTGTCATTTGTGAGAGTGAGTATACTTGCAAGTCCCATAATCAACTTTTGAAAGCATTATTGAGTCTTAAAAGGGACTTCTCTTCTGTGAGGATATTTGCATTGCATGGTCAGCATTTGACTTGTTCAGTAAGTATGAATTGTGGATGTTCCTTAACTTATCATAGTTGGATTATCAAATGTATTAATATGTTGTGGTTTGCTTATTAGATATATGATATGGTGTTTAGAACATTATTATGGGTACCTAAGTTGAATTAGAGTATGGTATATGTCATTGGACTAGCTGCTATTTGTTGCTTTATTATCTTTATAGATTGAGTCCGCACTTGAGGATAAGCAACAATTCTAAGTTGAGGTTGTTGATGTGCTGTCAAAATACAACACATTTGATGCCTAAAACCTGGGATTTTGTGTGTTCTCAATGTGACTTTTATTATTTTTATGTGTTTTTTATGATTGTTTTTGCAGAAAATATAGGTTGGGTTGATTTTGAAAAAAGTTACAGATTTTGCTAATTTTCAGGATATACAGACCCCACCATGAGTTGTGGCCCAAGATACGAGTCTAGAGGTAGCCTCGTATCAACTCTTAGTATTTAAAAAGCAAAGTCTGCAAATATGGAGTTCAGCCCTACGAGCCCTAGGTATGAGTCGTAGTCCTTTCTGCTACTCGTAAAGGGTGGCCTCGTAGCAATTGACAGTGTTAATCAAAAGTGGACCAAGAAATACAAGTGCGGACTACAAGAAGGTACTACAAGTCGTAAATCAAACTACAATTTGTAGAGGTGTATCATAGCAGTGAATTCCAAAATACTAAGTGCTGACTATGAAAGCTCGACTATGACTTATAGGGCATATTACGAGTCATAACTATGAGTCATAACTACAAGCCATAGCAGGCGACAACCAGTATTTTTTATTTAATTTAGGGTCCCATTTGTAATTACTATAGATAGTATATTTTAGGACTTTAGAAAGAAGTTCTTCACAATTTTTTCAGAGTAGAGAGTCTTGTAGAGGATTTTAGAGAGAAAATATTGAGTAGATTTTTAGCGTTTTCCTTGGAGACTCAAATTTGGAGATTAGATTCAATTGTGGATTAATTTCATCATTCAAGTTTGTGATTCTATATTCAAAGGTAGTTTTATTCTTCTTCATTCTTATTGGGTAAGCTATCAACTATGTCTTCTTTATGCATTATTTGCTTTCTTACCTAAGTCATGAGTAGCTAAACCCATAACTTGGGGTTGTGGGAATGATGAGTAGCTAACTTAGGAAACCCAGATTATTTGCGCTTCTTGAATTGGATATTTGCATGTATTATCCATTTCTCTTCATTTTGCATGTTGTTTTATGGTAGCCAACATTAAACCCCACCTAGTGTCATGATCCCGATCTAGGTAGTCATGAATTGGAAAAGCAAATGGGTAATAGAATTCAATTGATGTTTTCTCATCTAATCAACCAGATCTAGATAAGGATCGGTTGATTGGGATAATGGGTAATGATTAGTTTGGCACAGTATGATAGTCAGCCAAGCGCCATAGTGAAATTGAACCTTCACCTTCAGAAGAAGGCTGGAAGAATCGAAATTACCATCCTGCATGCAATGCCCCAATTGAGGTTGTGTTATCCGAGGTGTTTAAGTTAGTGAATGATGGGGAACACAATTTCCTAAGTTTCTCTCCAATTTGATTGTCTCTCTATTTTCTTAATTTAGTTTATTTTATATCAATCATTAAAAAAAAACCCCTTCCTTGAGGATTAAGTTATTTGATATTTGAATTGATTGTGGGTGAATCAAAGTGGCAAAGCCCTGTATTCCCTTGGGATTAGACCCTAATCTTAGTTAGGTTTTTTTTACTTTTGAGGATCGCTTTAACCTTGAAATAGAGGCTTATCTTGAGCGTTGATCATATAGTCATAGTTTAGTTAAAGGAAGAGAATTGGGATTGCGTGTGCTTCATTTGATAGCCTCTTGTTGTTGGTATTGTTTTGCTTAAGGACAAGCAAAGTCTTAAGATAGGTGTTGATGAATGTTGAATTTATACTCATTTATTACTCTTTTTCTTGTGATTTTGTATTGTTAATTTTGATGAATTGAGGCTAATTATACTTTGGATAGTGTATATTTCAAGTATTATTGCTTTGAGTGGAGTTTTGTTGGGAAGAATGGAGGTTGGAATTGATTTGGAAAAAAAAGAAGCTGAAAAAGAAAAATGTGTACTTGGCATCCTATTGTACTTTGCAATTCACAGCCTTCAGGCTCACAAATGTGGCAATCAGGTCCATGAATATAGGGCATAAGAAAGTTGTGAGCACGATGCGCTTAGCATAGCACATAGGAAGAGGTATAGCTCAGTACTCTCTGCGAAAACACATAGCTAAGGTGCAGACGCAAAGGCGTAAAATAGATTGACCTTCATGAATGCGGAGTACTAAAGTGACTATATTTAGGGCAGTTCTGAAAACTCACCATTTTAATACACGCACTCGCAACTCAAAATTCATCAATCTTTCAGATCTTGGAATATTGTTCATACAATTTTGAGAGAAAAACATACCTTAAATTAGGATTTTAGTCTTGGGTGAGGATTTAGAGCAAGTGCTCTATAATTGCTTGAGTGGATTTAAGAATGTGAGCTTCCGTTGTAAAAATTCTTCACTCACACTTTATTTCCTTGCTTTCAATTTCATAAATTATAAATGTACCAATATTTGGATTTGAATTTATTTATGAGTATTGATTGAATCTCTTGCTTTTACACTTAGTTGATTATATTCTTGCAAATCAAGCAGCTTTCTCACTGAATTGCTTTGATTGAGCTTAATTGATTTCTAGGTTTATGCTTAAATTAACGTTTAACTTATGATTTGAGATCGCAAACTTGAATCTAGCTTAGGACTTTTTCCATTATTTATCCTATTTTCAATCGGAT
>DF357331.1:178614-211232 GCA_000787875.1 Solanum virginianum | reverse complement strand
TCTGATGTAAGAGCATTATGTTAAATTTTTTATTTTGAATGTTGAACTTATGTTATATTTTTAGTATTATTGACTTGATATTTCACATTACAAGCCATTTATTTATTTTATGTTTATTTTTTTATTAGCGTAATTTTATTAGTATTCTAATTTTAAAATCAAAGTTGAATTTACCGTTGAATAAAGTTATAAATATACCTTTTTTTATAAATCATGTTTATGTACATTATTGTAATGACCTCGAAGGTCATTTTTTATTTTTTTCAATCAAATTACCATTTTTTTTCCTTTTCAAAAGTTGTCTTGGATCATTTTTGGATAAGTTCAATCAAATTTTGAAAATATTGAAAAAAGTTGGAGTTTTGCAAAGAAAGAATTTTAAAAGGCTTAAAGTTGAACATTTTGAGTTTTGTGGTCATTTTTAGTTTCAAGTATCAAAATCAAATTTTGTCTATTCCATCAGTTCTTGAATATAGAATATGGTCTAGAGAAAATTGCAGAATTGAATTTAGAGTTAAAATGGACACTTTAGGGCCAAAGTTGCATTTTCAGTTCATTTTGGATCATAGGTTTGACTTTGGTCAATGTTCGGAGTTCGGGACCTCGTATCATAATTCAATCAGTTCTAGTCGTTTTGAGTGGTATTATTAACATTAGAAATGTCTTCGTTTTAATTTTTAGAGGTTCTGAGAATATTTTGACTTTTTAGGTCTGGAATTGGTTTAAATGATCCTTCTTGAGGCCCTGAAGGTTCCGAATTTGAATTCTGATGGTTCCATTGAGTCCGAATCATCGTCTGATAGGGTTTTATGTTTAGTTTGTGTTTACGGAGTTTCAAACGAAACCCCAAGGGTCCAATTCCTATTTTCAATTGTGATGCGTTGTGCTAATGTTGATATTTCTGGTGCATCTGGCACCAATACTCTGTGTTCTCACCTCGTGGGTCGTGTTCGCAGAGGCCCAATAGGCAGACCTCAATGTTCGTGGGGTCACTACCACATTTACGGAGGGTCTTTCCCCTCTAGTTCTGCGTTCGAGGAGCATTGCACGTGCCTATCCAATGAACAGTTTTTAAAGACGTGATTTAAACCCTTTCCATCATTTTTTGACATTTCAAGCTTTGTCCTTAGAGAGAATTATCTAGGTTTTTGAAGGCAAATTATTTGGGTAATTATTTCCTAACCTATTTCAACTATTTTCAATGATTAATTTGTGTTTTAACTTCTAAATTTGGAGATTTAATGGTGAAATTTGGGGGTTTTCGGAATTGAGTTTCCTAAACTTTAACCATTGATTTCTCCATCATCTTAGCTCCAATTTAAAATTGTTTTCACCGTTGAATTCCTTATTACTTGGAAAATATTTTCATACATAAATTTTCAGTTTTTGGCATGAGATTTTTTACCATTTTACCTTTTCTCTCCGAATTAATTGATTTTAGTGTCAATGAATTCGTTATGTGATTGTGATGCCATATTTGAATAAATTATGGTGATATGGAGTATCGTAAAAGTAGGAAAGTGGCAATTTTGACTTGATTCGAGACTTTACTTGAGGCAAGTGAACTTCTAACCTTTCGTTAAGTATGAATGAACATTGTATGTTCCTATGAGTATGGAATTGAGTATTTTGGGGTACAATTGTGTCATTGTACACTTGAACATGACTTTTTACACGGAATAATTGCTCATATGGTGATATATTACTCTATAAATTATTTGTGCATTCACGATCTATGTGACTTTATAAACCATTTGACATTGATAGTGAGATGGTGTTTATGTTGTGATATGATTGATACATTGAAACTGTGGTGATAATGAAACACTGATGATGTTGAGACCGTGATGACATTAAGGCACTAATGATATTGAGATACTAATGATATGATATATTGATGATATTGAGATATTGATGGTATTGAGAAAATTAGATCATTATGATGTTGATACTATGATATAATTGTGATTCATGCACCTTACATCTATTATTATTTGTGCATTGATAATTGTGATGGTTGTGTCTGAGATGTGAATAAGGTAACAAGTAGATTGGTGGATGAGGACTCTACCAGTCGAGCCGAGGTAATATGCCGGCGGTTCGAGGTCATTTCCTAATAGGTGACATGATCTGAGGTCATTGCCAGCCATGATCACAGATATATGGTCTATGTGTGGCCCTATGGGTTCTGCCTGAGGTAGTCATCTGATCATCGAATGTGTATTCTAGGACAGATATGCATCATGATTATTTGATATTACATTACACTATATACATCTCATGTCATTCACTTTATCTCATATCATATTTGATTGATATAGTTGTGTATTATTTATGAGATTGTATACTTATTATATCCCTGATATTGATGTAAGTGTTATATCTATTTATGTACTTGTGTATTGAGACACTATGCTAGATGTTGAGTATATCTATATTTCGGTGATTGGTATTTTATGTTGTGCTGGGACTTTTTTGAGTGCAGGATTGTATTTCGGCAGATCGTCGTTAGTTCCATCTATTGAGTACTCTGTTGTTTGGTGTTCACCCCTGCTACATTTTAAAGGCTGTGAGCTTGGTCCATCCTGCTAGAATTCTTTCTTATTGGATCTAGCTTCCAGATTTCTTGTGAGGTAGTTGCTTATGTCTTCAGCAGGCATTGAGGATTCTATTTTATGTTCTTGTTCTATTTTACGACAAGATATGATGTTATCTATTTCCTTTAAGCATTCTATATTTAGAGGTTTGTACATGTGACACCAGTTCTTGGAAAAGTAGTAGGTGGTTATCTTCTACTGATCTATATTATTAGACTATTATCTTTCGATTATCTTGTTATTGTTAAGTTGTTTGGGTTTGGTTTGACTCGTTGTCACGATCTGAGCCTAGGGCCTAGCCGTAACATGGAGAATGAGAACCCGAGGGGATCCCCAAACAAGCCTCTTAAGCATGCATAACACATTCTTGGTTTAGCAGAAACATAAAAGAGAAATAAGCACATAAGACACAATTTCTAAGGGAAGCGGCGCTTTGGACTCACGCTATGGGGATGCTATAGGGAAGAAGATAATCAGGAGCTCTAGTCTCTATATGGTTAGATCATGTAGGCAAAAAGTATGTTAGTACTTAAAATGTACTAAGTATGCGGATGGCCATGCAACAAGGAACATGAGTTATAATAATCAATATGCATAATCATAATCAATAGACATGAGTTTAATATGACATGGATTATCAATGCTCAAGTTAAAACATGCATGTAGATAGTCAAACTTACATAATATATCATACGTATGTGGTAGGAGACCCTAACCGACATATAAGACCAAGTGAGCTACTACTTGAAATTCTGATGTTCACTCCACACCGAATAAAGGAGTGGTCAAGTAACATGACCTAGTTGGATCCACTAGAAAAAGCCCATTTAGGGAAATAATATAAACCTATGGTGGCACATAGTTAAGAGACCAAGACTTTATACAAGGACTCCTTAGGTCGAGTCCCCACCTTAAGCCTCTTTCAGTACTAGGTTAATGAAACACCCAAAAATGTGCTTTGGAATGCCCATAATCGTAATTTCCATATATCTAAAATTTGTGCATCATCTGAAAAATTTGACACTGTATTCATTATTAGGGGGCAAAATTGAGTAGGGAATGGACATAACCCAGATTTTAGAAGACCCGTAGCAAAAATAATTTTCTCTAATTTCTGACTTTCAAAGAGCATTTGCGCGCGGCTTGGGCGCAGAGCAGTGTAATTTCTCCTTCGCGTTTGGTCTGCATCGCAAACCGGATGTGGATTAGTACAAAATTTTCCCCAGTTTTTCTAACTTGTCCGGGGGTATTGGGGTCATATCCCAATGCCTATTTAAACATAAAATCTCCTATAGTTAGCCATTTTTCAACTCCATAACTCACAAAACCCTCTTAAAACCTCTCCAACACTTCATCAAAATGCCCATCCAAATCCAAGGATTTCAAGCTCACTTTGGATCTCAATAACTTAGTTCAAGCTTCAAGTCTCCTTCAAAGTTTACATCAACAAATTCCAAGTTTAGATACATTGGTTTCGTCCATTGGGTCCTTTCACCCATCGAGTCCAACCTTACTATTTCATGAAAATTGCATGATTTCGAGTTGTATTACATATGGATACCTCTTATTTTGAATTATGAGCTAAATTATATTAGAGTTTTATCAAATATCAATTGATTATGGATGAATATCTAATTTGGAGTTATCCTATGAGTTGATCTGTATCTATTGAGATTATATAACAATTCATTATGCAAGAATATCTATTTTCAAATTTATTCCATGAGTTGATCTATATCTATTGAGATTATGCATGATTTAAGTTATGAAAAACTATGAATTATTGTGAAGTTTTGATGTGAAATTCATGATACCCAAGATGGGTTTTACTATGATATTGGTGGTATGATTTTAATGAATTTGAAATACATTGATCTTACTATTTTATGATCCATACACTTGAATTTGTATGATTTAGAGCATGTGTCCACCAAGTGTTTGATAAAATGTTATGACAAGAATGCTTAAGCCATTGATGGGCTATTGCAAGCTTTTACATGTCAAATGATTTCAAGATGATTGTGGGCTTTTAGGCATGTATTAAATTCAAGAAAATATCTATGATTTTACAAGTTACAAGTTAAGCCCTATTTCAAGATTTTCACCTCTTGTGAGTTATTCATGTTAAAGAAAGGGTTCATGTATGATGATTTACTCTTATGTTCAAGTTAGGCTCACAAATAGAGGTCAAGCATATTTCAAGAGCTACTCTTGTCATGTTTCTTATAAGTTATACAAGATATGATTATTTCAAGTATTCTATGGGAGTCGATTTAGCACCGATTGAGGCTTAAGATGGGGTCTTGACCCAAGGGGTCCGTATATAATGTCTTTTGTCTCTAAACTATGTGCCACCACAGGATGATTTATTATACCCTTGTTATACTGGTGGATCTATCTAGTCATATTATCATGTTTGGTTTGCCTTGGCAAGTAGACCACCTAGATGAGGGGTGTCATGCCCGTCCACCTGACTGAGGAGGTGTCATGCCTTGGATGCCAAGTTGTAGCTACTTGGTCTATGTCGGTTAAAGTCTCCTCCCACATATATGTATGGTGTATGTCTTATGCAAGCTAAATGTTTTACAAGCATGTTTGCTTCAATCATTGATGATACATGGCATATTGAGATTGTATCTATTATCTATATCTTATGCATTTTGATTATATTGGCGTATATCTTTGTTGCATTGCATCCTGAATACTTATTTCATTCAAACATACTAATGCATACTCTATGCCTACATGATATTACCATGTAGGGATCGGAGCACCTTTATAGCATCCTCCACGTGGCTAGTTCGGTACTTCAGAGATACACATTGGTGAGTCCTCAATTCCGAGGACACTATCTACATTACTCTTGCTATTTTGAGACTTCATTATGTTGAACACTTGTTATTATGAGGGTGAGCATAGAAGGGGTCTTGGCTCCCGCCGCCATTCCAAGTTAGAGGTGTTGTTAGATATTATGATGTACTTATGCTATGAGCTTGACTCTTTTATACTTTTATGAATATCAAGTTTTCCTTTAATCCTGCTTTCCTTTTTATTATATTTGTTTTGTTGTTTATTTTGCTTCTGTGACCAAGGATCTGTGATTGATATGCTAAGAGGCTTGTGTAAGCTCCCTTTGGGTTCCCATTCGCCATGTCACGTGTAGGCCATACACTTGTGTCATGAAAAACTTGGTATCAGAGCACTAGGTTGTCAATTATTCTCAAAAATCCAACACACCGCATTGATTAGAGTCTTATTCATGGTTGTGAAGCACGCCACAACTATGAATAGGAGGCTATAAGGCGTGTTAGGAAATGTTTCACTTTTTCATGATCTATGTTGTATGGAGAGCTAAGTCCTCTAATGCGTATTACTTATTCCAAACTATTATGTTTCAGAATATGTCTCAAGTCATTCAGAATGGTTGACAGGACGATACCCAACTCTTACTTGACGGTCAACTTTCCAACGGTAACATGTCAAATGTGGAGGTTCGTAATGCTCTATGGCTATTGGCCAAGGTTGTAACCACTTAACTCAATCAACAAGTAGGTGCCCCTGAGACTTTAAGGCACAAGATAAGGGAGAGGAAGTCTAAGAGGGCCCGAGTTGATGGTGCCTCATCTTCTACTCATCTACCTGTTCCTAAGTACGAGAAGAAAAGGATCCCTTTTGCTACTTGTCAAGGGTGTGGTAAGAAGCATCAAGAAAGGTGTTTGGTGAGCACCGAAGGTTGTTTCAAGTATGGCAGTGTTTGGCATAAGATGAGAGATTTCCCGGTTGCCTTAACAAAAGGGAAAATAAGGCCTCAGTTTGAAAGTAGGCTTCTATATGCTAAGCCCAGTGGTAATTATAGAGCAACCCATCCTAGGTGCCCAAAATGTGCGAGAAATCATAGTGGCATATGTTGAACGAACATGGGTGCATGTTTTTAGTGTGGAAAGATGGGCCACAAGGTTGTTGATTATCCATATGTTCAAAGGAAGGACAAAGGTGTTAGTGTTCAAGCTTCTCATACGTGCAACAAGTGTGGACTGTAACATTCGGGAGATTGTTTGGCCGATTGAAACGACCCCAAAAAGTGTCCGAAAATGTGCCTCGAAAGTGCCCCAAATTGTAATGTCCATATATATCAAAATTTGTGCATAATACCAAAAATTCAACTTCATATTCTTGTTTAGGGGGTCAAATTGAGTGAAAAATGGGTCTAACCCCGATTTAAGAGCAATAGCAAAATTTGAAAATCACAAAATTGCAATTTCTAGAGACGATCCCCGCCCTTGGCACGAAGCGCCAAGGGCATGCTACAGTGTATTTTGTGCACTTTTTTCTTGTTTGGTCCAAGGCCTTTGAGTTTTGGGCCTAAGTGTTCTCACGTGTGAAAATGCTTATATTTAGCTTTATTTCACCCTCATATCATTCAAGACATTCCCACATACTATCTCAAACACTTAGATAATATTTCTTCTCCGAATTTCAAGGCCCAAAACTCATTCGGATCTTAAGGTTCTCATTCAAGCTTCAAGTCTCCATCTCCAATCGTAAGCTTTCATGTCATGAACGGCCCAAAACTCATTCGGATCTTAAGGTTCTCATTCAAGCTTCAAGTCTCCATCTCCAATCTTGTTCAAGGATTCTCCAAAGTCAAGGTATGTGGTTTTATTTCATGGGTTTCTTTCACCCATGATAACCAAGCTTTCTTTTACCCTAAACTCCAAAATCAAGGTATATGGCTTGAGGGTGTTACCAAGTATCTATTGATGGTTTTACATTGAATTTTCTAGCATGATTTTATTCTTGATTTGCATGGTTTACACTAGCACTACACACCTGCCAAGTATTTGATAAAATATCCAGATTATGATTTCTTGAGGAATTAAAGGCCCAATGCATGTCTTATGAGTTGAATAACTATATGATGATGAAANGGGGTTTGTACCTTGATAACCATGTTGGGGGGTTTGTACTTCATCAACCATGTTGGGGGGTTTGTACCTCATCAACCATGTTGAGGAGGTTTCTACCTTATCAACCTATTGAGGGGTTCGTACCTCATTCACCTCTCCAAGGGGGTGGTAGGCCTTGGATATTCACTAATAATGGTCTCTCCTTACATATGTATTATGTTTTATATAAGCATAGTTTTACTTCAAAGCATCATTCACACATACCATATAGCTATATGCTTACCCATTATCTATGTTATGCATTTTGCTTAAGGTGCTTATCACTTGTTGCGTTGCATCCTACAAACTTAGTACATTCAAACGTACTAATACATACTCTATGCCTATATGATGTCACCATGTAGGAACCAGAGCTTCACTTGATCTTTCTCCTCCACGTGGCTAGTTTGACTTCTTTCAAACTCTTTGGTGAGTCCACCATTTCAGGTACGATGTTCATAATCTCATACTATGTTTCAAAACTATCTTCTTTTATGTATATATTGACTATAAGGGTAATCCCGGTAGCTTGTTTTAGCCCCTGCTATGTATCTAAGTTTTAGAGGTATTGTTGGATATGTTCTGTACTATGCTATGAGCTTGACTCTCTCTTGACTCTTGATATTTATAATATAGAAGTTGTCCCTTAGCCCCGTTGTGCCAATTTACTATCTCTTGTTATATTTTATTGCTTCCACGACCAAGGATGTGTAATAATATGCTAAGTGGCTGCTTGGGGTCCCTTCAGGTTTCTCATGTGCTATGTCACATCTAGGCCCTAAGCTTGGGTTGTGACACCGGTTCGAGTGCATATTTTAAGTCTGGCACAAAGGATCACACGTTGAGACATTGTCCATGAGCTACAAGGAATTTTGAGAATGACCATCGATGATCTCAACCATACCCCTCTAGGGGTTAGTAGATTTGGAGTAGTGCTTCACAGGTATGTTAAAGGTTTTGATTGTAATGTGTATGCATTAATAGATCTGGGTGCCATTCTTTCTTTCATTACTTCTTTTATTGCCAAAATGCTTCATGTGAGTCTCGAATTGTTGTGTGAACCATATGAAGTGTCTACCCTCGTTGGTGAGTCCATTGTTGCTAAAAGAGTCTATAGAAATTGTCTTGTGTTCATATTGAATAAAGTCTTTCCTTGTTATTTTGTTGAATTAGATATGGTGGATTTTGAGATCATTCTTGGGATGGATTGATTAAATGCATATTATGCTTCCATTGATTGTAGAACTCATATGGTTAAACTCCACTTCCCTAATAAGCCCATCCTTGAGTGGGAAAGTCATGATGTGGTGGTCAAGGGTAGATTTATTTCTTGTTTTAAATACCAAAAGTTGATTTCTAAGGGTTGCCTTTATCATCTTGTGAGGGTTAGGGATATTGAGTCCAAAGTCCTTCCTAGGGAGTCGGTTCTGGTGGTTAATGAGTTTCTTGATGTCTTTCGCGATGAACTTCCCATTGTTCTGTCATGATCCAAGCCTAGGGCCTAGATGTGACCGACAAATGGGGAACCCGAAGGAATCCCACACAAGCCTCATAGCATATCATTACACATCCTTGGTCACGGAAGCATTTAAAATGACAATAAGCGATAAGCATAAACAAGGGGAAATGGGACTAAGGGTAAGCTTTCATGTCATGAACATCAAGAAGCAAGAGAGTCAAGAATCATGGCATAAATACATAACATGTCCAACAACACCTTTACTACATAGATAAGAGTGGGGGCCAAGACAAGCAACTGGACTTATCCTCATAGTTAATGTATACATAGAAGAAAGATAGTTTAGCACATAGCATAAGATCATAACCAACGTCCCCAGAATAGAAGACTCACTAACAAGCTTGAGTGAAGCCGTACTAGCCATGTGGGTGGAGATGCTCAGGCGGGGCTCCCGGTTCTTACATAGTGATATCACGAGGGCATAGAGTATGTGTTAGTACATTGGAATATACTAAGTATGTAGGATACAATGCAATAAGAGATAGGTAATAATCGATAATCGAAATGCATAATCATAGCAAGAGATAGTGTATTAGCAACATGACATGCATGAACAATACTTGTAGTAAAATATGCTTGAAAATAACCATACTTACATAGCTCGTTTAACATAACAAGGTGACATGAGAGTAAAGAGATAGCACAGTTCATAACCCCTACATGTAAACAAGAGATAATGAATAGCACATGAGGGTAGAAAGTAGTATAGGTCATAACCCCTACATGTGTGCATATGAGGGTGAGGAATACGACATAGTTCATAACCCCTTCATATGAGCATATTGCATAACCCCAAATGATACACGTGGGTAAGGTGTCGATCATAGTTCATAACCCCTACATGTAGAAATGAGTAAGTAAATAGCACATGAGGGTAAAGGTAGTATAAATCATAACCCCTACATGTAGAAATGAGTAAGTAAATAGCACATGAGGGTAAAGGTAGTATAAATCATAACCCCTACATGTGTATATATTGCAAACCTCAAACCAAACACGAGTGTGAGGAGTACAACATAGTTCACAATCCCTACGTGTGGACATGAGTAAATGAGTAGCATTGATTCATACAAGAGGGTAAGGTGTTCATCGTAGTTCATAACCCCTACATGTAGGAATTAGCCTTGCACTAGTGGGTAAAGCATATAGCATAGTTCATAGCCCCTTCTAGTAGGCTTCACAATTGACAAGAGCATAAACCTTAGCATAAGAACCCAATAGCTCATCAACAATTCCCAAGAACATAACAACATGAGAGCCCAACAATTCAGTTGCAATACCATAGGAGCTTTACATGATTTAAACACACATATATATATTCCTTTCATCATCACTTCATCATCACATAGTCATTCAACTCGTAAGGCATGCATTAGACCATCAATTCCTCAAGAACCCTAAACTGGACATTTTATCAAATGCTTATAGGGTGTGTAATGCTAGCGTAAAATCATGCACTTTAAGAGTGAAATTATGCTAGAAAATTCAATGTAAAACCTTCAATAGATACTTGGTAACACCCTCAAGCAATATACAATAAAAACCTTCATAAAATCTTACAATAGACCTTGATTTCATATCTCAAAACACAGCAAAATAGTCACAATTTCAAAAACCCAACATAGTGTGCAGTGATTTTCATAATAAATAAGACCCATGAGTAAATTAATATAAAGTCATGCAGTTTTTAAGAAAAGGAAGCTTGGGAATCATGGGTGAAAGGAACCCATTAAAGAAACACGCAAACCTTAGCTTTGGAGATGAACTTGTAAGCGATAAGCATACTGGTAAGGACATTCAATAGCTCATTAGTCACTGGAAACAACTCAATAGAACTTACTTAGGCTCAATACCCCTAACTCTTACAAGACGATAAATGCAATCCCTTAGAGATCAGTTGTACCCTAAAATAAGAAATAGACATGACCAGCAAATGAGGAACCCGAAGGAACCCGAAGGAACCCCACACAAGCTTCATAGCATATCAATACACATCCTTGGTCGTGAAAGCATTTAAATGACAATAAGCGATAAGCATAAAAAAGGGGAAATTGAACTAAGGGTAAGCCTTCATGTCATAAACATCAAGAAGCAAGAGAGTCAAGACTCATGGCATAGATACATAACATGTCCAACAACACCTTTACTATATAGATAAGAGTGGGGACCAAGATAAGCAACCCGTCTCACCTCATAATTAATGTATACATAAAAGAAAGATAGCTTAGAACATAGCATGAGATCATAAGCAACGTCCTCAGAATGGAGTACTCACCAACAAGCTTGAGTGAAGCCGTACAAGCGATGTGGGTGGAAATACTCATGCGGGGCTCCCGGTTCTTACATGGTGATATCATGTAGGCATAGAGTATGCGTTAGTACGTTAGAATGTACTAAGTATATAGGATGCATTTAAAATAGAGATAGGTGATAATCAAAATGCATAATCATAGCAAGAGATAGTGTATTAGTAACATGACATGCATGAGCAATGCTTGTAGTAAAACATACTTGAAAATAACCATACTTACATAGCTCGTTTAACATAATAAGGTGACATGAGGGTAAAGAGATAGCATAGTTCATAACCCATACATGCAAACAAAAGATAATGAATAGCACATGAGGGTAGAAAGTAGTATAGGTCATAACCCCTATATGTGTGCATATGAGGGTGAGGAATACCACATAGTTCATAACCCTTTCATATGAGTATATTGCATAAAACCAAATCGGTCATAACCCCTACATGTGTGCATATGAGGGTGAGGAATACGACATAGTTCATAACCCCTTCATATGAGCATATTGCATAACCCCAAATGATACACGTGGGTAAGGTGTCGATCATAGTTCATAACCCCTACATGTAGAAATGAGTAAGTAAATAGCACATGAGGGTAAAGGTAGTATAAGTCATAACCCCCTACAGGTGTATGTATTGCATAACCTCAAACCAAACACAAGGGTAAGGAGTACAACATTGTTTATAACCCCTACATGTAGAAATGAGTAAGTAAATAGCACATGAGGGTAAAGGTAGTATAAGTCATAACCCCCTACAGGTGTATGTATTGCATAACCTCAAACCAAACACAAGGGTAAGGAGTACAACATTGTTTATAACCCCTACATGTGGACATGTGTAAATGAGTAGCATTGATTCATACATAAGGGTAAGGAGTTCATCATAGTTCATAACCCCTACATGTAGGAATTACCCTTGCACTAGAGGGTAAAGCATATAGCATAGTACATAACCCCTTCTAGGAGGCTTCACAATTGACAAGAGCATAAACCTTAGCATAAGAACCCAATAGCTCATCAACAATTCCCAAGAACATAACAACATGAGAGCCCAACAATTCAGTTGCAATACCATGGGAGCTTTACATGATTTGAACACACATTTATACATTCCTTTCATCATAATTTCATCATCATATAATCATTCAACTCATAAGACAAGCATTAGACCATCTATTCCTCAAGAACCCTAAATCGGACATTTTATCAAATGCTTAGAGGGTGTGTAGTGCTAGCGTAAAACCATGCAATTCAAGAGTGAAATCATGCTAGAAAATTCAATGTAAAACCTTCAATAGATACTTGGTAACACCCTCAAGCAATATACAACAAAACCATTCATCAATTCTTACAATAGACCTTGATTGCATATCTCAAAACATAGCAAAACAGTCACAATTTCAAAAACCCCAACATAGTGTGCAGTGATTTTCGTAATAAATAAGACCCATGAGTAACTCAATGTTAGTCATGCAATTTTTACGAAAAGAAAGCTTGGGCATCATGGGTGAAAGGAACCCATGAAAGAAACACACATACCTTATCTTTGGAGATGAACTTTATGAAGATTGGAGATGGAGACTTGAAGCTTGAGAGGAAATCCTTAGATATGGAGAGGGTTTTGTCACTTGAAATTTGAGAGAAATATAAGACTAAGTGTTTTAGTGAGTATTGGGGAATGTCTTGTATGATATGAAAGTAAAATATGGCTAAGTATAAGTATTTTCTCGTGTAGGAAGGCTTAGGACCAAGAATCAGTCAAAACTGGACACAAAATAACGTAGGTGCGTGTCGCGGAAGGAACACACACTTTACATTGGATATTGACACTTTAAATTTTTGGATTTTGCTATGGTTGCTCTAAAATTTTGATTAAACCCATTTCCCACTCAATGTTTCCCATTGAACAAGAATATGAAGTTGGATTTTCAAAATAACACACGGATTTTGAGATATATGAAAATTACAATTCTGGGCACTTTTGAGGTACATATTCGGGCACTTTTTGGGGTCGTTACAATATCTACCCCTTGGGAACATTCATCCCCGAAGGTCAAAGAAATGTATATGAGAAGAGTAATCATGAAAAAATCAGCCCCAACAAGAATGCAACTATACATTTAAAACAACATTTCTGAAAGATCAATGTAAGTGTCAAAAATCATCATGAACTTGTTAACATAAACATGGATGCATGCAAATGACTTAAGGACTGAAATATAAGGCTTGGAATCATAGAAGGACTTAACATGTTCATCATAAGCTTGAATAGAAATGAAAGAGATATACATATCATTTCTCCATGCCTGCTACCCGAGAGGCTCTTTTGACTAGACGAACCTTCCAAAGAGCCTTAACGAACACCATATCCTTTCTAATCAACCTTCCACCTTTCCATCCAATATCTCCATCGGGACCTTCTCCTAAGTCAACTTATCCTCCACAATAGCCATAACCTCTATGATTTCTTTGACACTAGAGTCATTAACACATCCCCTCAACCTAAAAGCATGAAGAACTGGACAAACCACAACCATATCCCTAGGTCAATCCACCCTTATGCAACTTTACCAACCTCCCTCCACATTCTATAAGACTCACAACCCTAAACTCTTTTGTTAACCTTAATCACACATAACCCACTTGGTACCATAAACCACCCCAAGACCTCCAATGCATCAAACCAAATTCCACCTAGATCATAATACAAGACTTTATGTAATAAAAGCATAGAGCAACCCTTATAAGCCTTTCTAGCACCAATAGACCCACACAGCCAAATCTCACTAGCAATAAGGAATAATGAAAGGAATAGCGACTTCCGGAGCCATCTTTCTCAATCAACTCTAAACACACACACACAAGCCACTTAGTACCAAATGACATTATTTCCCCCTTAGGAGACAACCTCCACTCAACCATCCCTCACCAAGACCTCCAACTCTATCAAGATAGAAATCAACGCCTTATTTTACTAGACCTCTTCAACCATAGAATATTCGGAACCATCAGATCCCTTACACCACCACCTTCTTGTCACCCAAAGATCTCTACTTTCCATAATTACCAAGCAACCTCACCTTCTCCGAATTCACAACATCACCCTCAAATAATTCACAAGATCTCCCCACTTCTGGAAGCAATCCACACATCATCACTAAGAACCACCACAAACATAACAAGGTAGGGATTAAAGATCCTGTTCATGAGACCTATAGACATGACTGGGCATAAGTCAACCAAAAGACACCACCCCAAATTTAGCATACTAGCAAGGACATTCAACAGTTCATTGGTCACTGGAAACAAGTCAATAGAACTTACTTAGGCTCAATACCCCTAACTCTTAGTAGATGATAAATGCAATCCCTTGGAGATTAATTGTACCCTAAAACAAGAAATAGACTTACCCTCTTTATTACCAATCATGATGGGTCGTTAGGGAATTAGAATCTATATCTATAAGCTCTACCATCAATAGAGACACAACATGCATGCAAATAATCGACTCCAAGTATAATCTCAAACTCACCATATCCAATCCAACAAAACCATAAGTCATGATCTAAATGCAATATGATCGGGAAACAATTTCCATAGACCTTTCTAGCAACAATAAACTCACTAATGGGATATACACAAAAGTCAACATAACTATCCGGAACACACATGAAGCCCACTAACAACAATAGAAAACTTTAACATACTGGTAGCAACATCGGGCACCTTATCTAACCTTGCCTCCTTTGAAGAATATAGAAGTTATTACATCTTGGAGCACTTCCTTGATCAATATACCCACCTTGGGCCCTTTGCTTCATATGACCACCTTGTCCTTGAGGATGGCCCTCCTTGCCCTTATTCTGGACATAAGGACAATCAATAACCTTGTGACCTTCCTTTCCACACCTATAATATGCTCCTGAATTCTTTAAGCATTTGCCATGATGATGCCTTTCACATTGTAGGCATTTTAAAAAATTCATTCCACCATCGCCTTTTTAGAACCTTGGTCTATCCATTCCTTCCATAGCAAGCCTCTTGTTTGGAGCACTAGAAGACCCTTAGCCGTGAAACTCGATACCTTGTTGGAACCAGTCATCCTCAAATCGAGCCCTCTTGGACTCTCCACTCCTATTCTTCCTAAGCTTTTCACCCTCAAGTTGTTTAGCATAAATCATAAGGCAGGACAAATCCATATCATTAATCAACATAGCGGACCAGCATTCTTCATTCATCAAGTCGGAGATACCTATAACAAACTTGTTCATCCTAGCCCTTGGGTCGGCAACTAAGTGAGGAGCATACTTAGAGAGTTGGTTGAACTTGAGGGTGTACGCCCTTACACTCATTGACTCTTGTCTCAAATTAATGAATTATACCAATTTAGCTTCCCTAAGTTCAAGGGGGAAGAACCGATTAATAAAGGCCGCCTTGAACTCTTTTCATAAAACCACATTATTGAATTCCTTCTCATCTTTCCATTGGTTGTACTATGTTTATGCTACCCCTTTGAGTTGGTAGGCCACCAACTCTGCCTTATCTTCCACTCTAACACCTATGATGGCCAATAACTTATAAGTTTCATCAATAAACACTTGTGGGTCTTCATCTACCCTTGACCCATAGAACTCCAGTGGGCTCATCCTCATGAAGTCTCTCACCCGAGAAGCCAGTGTAGGAGCATGAGAAGCTTGGGCCCCTTGATTGGCTTGGTTGGCCACAACTTGTGCAAGCAAAGTGAGAGTATCCCGAAGCTCTCCATTAGCAGGTTATCCCTCGAAAGCACGGGCTCTTCTTCCTCTTATATTAGGCAAGATCAACTAGCATGACAAAGAACAATTGTCAGGGGGAAAAACTTACTTCAACTCTATAGCATAACTTAGAACATGTAGAAAGAAAACATCTCCTAAAACATCTCGTAGCCTCCTACTAATAGTTGTGGTGCACAACACAACTATGAATATGACTCTAATCAATGCAGTGTGTTGGACTCTGAGGATCTAACAACTTAGTGCTCTGATACCATGTTTGTTATGACTCAAGCCTAGGGCCTAGACGTGACCGGCGAATGGGGAACCCCTAACAAGCCTCATAGAAAAACATTACACATCCTTGGTGGCAAAAGCACTTAAAATGATAATAAGCGATAAGCATAAACAAGGGGAAATAGGACTAAGGGTAAACCTTCATGTCATAAACATCAAGAAGTACGAGAGTCAAGAAATAGAATACAACAAGAAGTAGTAAATTGGGACAACCATGGCTAAGGGAAACACTTTCATATCATATACATCAAGAACAAGAGAGTCAAGACTCATAGTATAGATACATAATATGTCCAACAATACCTCTACTACATAGATAAGAGCGGGGGCCAAGACAAGCAACCGGGCACACCCTCATAATTAAAGTATACACAAAAGAAAGATAGTTTAGAACATAGTATGAGATCATAAGCAACGTCCCCATAATAGAGGATTCACCAATAAGCTTGAGTGAAGCTGTACTAGCCATGTGGGCGGAGATACTTAAGCGGGCTTCGATTCTTATATGGTGATATCATGTAGGCATAGAGTATGTGTTAGTACGTTATAATGTACTAGTATGTAGGATGCAATGCAATAAAAGATAGGCAAAATTTAAAATACGTAATCATAGCAAGAGATAGTGTATTAGCAACATGACATGCATGAACAATGCTTATAGTAAAACATGCTTGAATATAACCATACTTACATAGCTTGTTTAACATAATAAAGTGACATAAGGGTAAAAAGATAACATAGTTCATAACCCCCATATGTAAACAAGACATAATGAATAATACTTGAGGGTACAGAGTAGTATAGGTCATAACCCCTACATGTGTGCATATGAGGGTGAGGCATACCACAGTTCATAACCCCTTCATATGAGTACATTGTATTACCCCAAATCATACATGATGGTAAGGAGTAGATCATAGTTCATAACGCCTATATGTAGAAATGAGTTAGTGAATAGCACATGAGGGTAATGGTAGTATAAGTCATAACCCCTACATGTATATGTATTGCATATCCTCAAACCAAACACGAGGATAAGGAGTACAATATAGTTCATAATCTCTACGTGTGGACATGAGTAAATAGTAGCATTGATTCATACTTGAGGATAAGGTATTTAACATAGTTCATAACCCCTACATGTAGGAATTAGCCTTGAGCTTGAAGGTAGAGCATATAGCATAGTTCATATCACCTTCTGGTAGGATTCACAATTGACAAGAGCATAAACATTATCATAAGAACCCAATATCAACAATTCCTAAGAACATAAAAAAATAAGAGCCCAATAATTCACTTGCAATACCATGGGAGCTTTACATAATTTAAACACACACATATACATTCCTTTCATCATAATTTCATCATCATATAGTCATTCAACTCATAAGACATGCATTGGACTATCAATTCATCAAGAACGCTAAAACGAACATTTTATCAAATACTTAGAGGGTGTGAAGTGCTAGAGTAAAATCACGTAATTCAAGAGTGAAATCATGCTGAAACATTCAATGTAAAACTTTTAATAGATATTTGGTAACACCCTCAAGTAGTATACAACAAAATCTTTCATCAAATCTTACAATAGACCTTGGTTTCATATCTCAAAACATAGCAAAACAGTCACAATTTAATAAACCCCAAAGAGTGTGCAGTAATTTTCATAATAAATAAGACCCACGAGTAAATCAAATTTAAATCATGAAATTTTTAGAAAAAGAAAGCTTGGGGATCATGGGTGAAAGGATCTAATAAAAGAAACCCACATACCTTAGCTTTGGAGATGAACTTGATGAAGATTGGAGATGGAGACTTGAAGCTTGAGAGAAAATGCTTAGATCCATAGAGGGTTTTGGCATTTGAAATTTTAGATTAATATAAGATTAAGTATTTAAGTGAGTAGACGAATGTCTTGTATGATATGAAGGCAAAATATGGCTAGGTATAGGTATTTTCTCATGTGGGAAGGCTTAGGCCCAAGACTTAAAAGTCTTAGACCAAAGTCAAAACTAGGCACAATAACACAGGTGCATGTCGTGGAAGGAACGCGTACTTTACACTAGAAATTGACAATTTAAAATCTCATATTTTGCTATGATTATTCTAAAATTCGGGTTAGGCCCATATCCCACTCAATTGTGCCCCTTGAACAAGAATATAAAGTTATATTTTTGAAATAATGCATGGATTTTTGGTGTGGAAATTATGATTTCAGGCACTTTTGAGGCATACTTTCGGGCACTTTTTGGGGTCGTACTTTTTAGGGTCGTTACATGTTTCTCCTGAGAGGGAAATAGACTTTGGTATAGACCTCCTTCCCGATACTCAACTAATTTTCATTCCACCATATCATATGTCCCTGGCAGAGTTGAAGGAGTTGAAGGATTATTAAAACATTTGTTGAAAAGGGTTTCATAAGGCCTAGTAAGTCACTTTTGGGTGCACCGGTGTTATTTATGAAAAAAAAGGATGGTTCTCTTTGAATGTGCATTTGTTACCGGAAACTTAATAGGGTTACCAAAAAGAACAAGTACCCTCTTCCAAGTGAAGGTGCGGGAGTGTGACATTCCCAAGATGGCTTTTCAGACTTGGTATGGGCATTTTCAAATTGTTGTTATGTCTTTTGGGTTGACTAATGCACCAACTATATTTATGGATCTAATGAATAGGGTCTTCAAGGCCTACCTTAATATGTTTGTAGTGGTCTTTATTGATGATATACTGATTTATTCCTGGAGTGAGGAAGAGCATGTGAATTGCTTAAGGATGGTTTTACAAATCTTAAGGGAGTGATGTTATTTGCAAAATATGAAAAATATGAATTTTTGTTGAAGGAGGTTGCTTTTCTAGGGCATGTGGTATAGGGTGATGGCATTAAGATGGATCCTAAGAAGTCAGAGGTGATTAGAAATTGGCCTAGACCTTTGACTCCATCTAATATTAGGAGTTTCTTGGGTTTGGCGGGTTACTACCGGAGGTTTGTGTCACGACCCAAGCCTAGGGCCTAGATGTGACACGACGAATGGGGAACCTAAAGGGACCCCAAGCAAGCCTCTTAATATATCATTACACATCCTTGGTCATGAAAGTATATGAACGTCAACAAGAGCATAAAATAAGGATAACCATAAAACATCAAAAGAGTCAAAGCTCATAGCATCATTACATAACATGTCCAACAACACCTCAAAACTTAGAATTTAGCTGGGGCCAAGACAACTTTCCAAGCTCACCCTCATAGTCAAAAGCATACAATAAGATAAAGAGAGCCTTTACATAACATAAGATCAAAAGATATCATCCTCGGAGTGGAGGACTCACCAGACTTGCTTCAAGAGATAGTACTAGCCATGTGGAGGAGGAAGATGTTCAAGAGGAGCCCCGGTTTCTACATGGTAACATTATGTAGTCATAGAGTATGTGTTAGTATGTTTGAATGTACTAAGTTTGTAGGATACCATGCAACAAGAGATAGGCAACATAAACAAAATGTATAATTAGGCAATAAATGAGCATATAGCAATATGACATGCATAAATAATACTTGAAATATATATGCTTTTATAGAACATATTACATGTGTAGTAAGAGACCATCATATCAGAGACCAAGGCCTACCACCCCCTTGGCAAGGCAATTGAGGTATAAACCCCCCACCATGGTTGCATGGGCCTACCACCCCCCGAGTGAGGCGATTGAGGTATAAACCCCCCAAAATAGTTGTTCGGGCTTACCACCCCCCGAGTGAGGAGAGTGAGGTATATACCCTTCAATATGGAAGTTCAAACCTACCACCCCCAGAACGAGGCATGATCAACTTGCAACACTATCTATTCCTTTTATCATCATAAAGTCATTCAAGTGATAGGTCATGCAATAGATCATCAATAGTTTAAGAATCCATAACCAGACAATTTATCAAACACTTGGTGGGTATTTAGTGCTAGTGTAAAATGATGCAATTCAAGAGTGAAGTCATGCATGAAAACTTGAAGTAAATCAACCCACCAATTCATAGTAATACCCTCATGCAATATACATTGAAATCCTTCATCAAAACTTATCATAGATCTTAGATTCATAGCTCAAAACATGCATAAATAGTCACATTTTTGGAAAACCCTAGTTCATAGACAAATTTATAATAAGAAGACTCATAAGTAAATCAACTTTAAAATATGCAATTTATGTAAAAAGGAAGCTTAGGCACCAAGGATGAAAGGACCCAATGGTTGAAACCCGCATACCTCAACTTTGGAGAATTCCTTGATGAAGATTGAGATGAGAACATGAAGCTTGAGTGAATTTCTTGAATTCAAAAATGATTTTGGGACACTTGATTTTGAGTAAAATATCTGGCTATGTTTTTGAGAAAGTATTACGGAATGTCTTGTATGATATGAGGTTGAAAAATGACTAAGTATAGATGTTTTTACGCATGGGGAGGCTTAGGCCCAAGACCTAAAGGCCTTGGACTAAACAAGAAAATTGGGCAAGAAAATACACATCTCTGCACCTTGGCCACATCGCACCAGGGGCGCGGAGAGCTCTAGAAATTGCAGTTTTGGAAAACAAAATTTTGATATGGTTGCTCTAAAATTATGGTTAGACCCATCTCCCACTAAATTTTGCCCCTTGATCAAGAATATGAAGTTGAATTTTTGATATCATGTACGAATTTTAAGATATATGGAAATTATGAATTTGGGCACTTTCCAAGCACATTATCGGGCACTTTTTTCTTGGGGTCGTTTCAATATCTTCCCTTTTGGAATATTCATCCTAAATTTCAAAGAAATGTACATAAGAAGAGTAATTGTGAATAAATCAGCCCCAGAAAGAATGCAATAATGCACTTAAACATCATTTTTAAAAATCTCAACATAAGTGTTAAAATCATCATGAACTTGTCAACATAAACATGGATGCATGCAATATAAGACTTGAAATCACATGCAACACTATTTCCCAGTAAGCTTTTCAGGATCCTTGCTGGAGTTTCAGCCCAAAGAGGAAGAGTATAGTGATACCCTTCATGCTGAATCTCCACTGTTCTAGGATCACATAGGGAACTTAGAATTAGTACCTCAATCTTGAGTAGAATAGAAGAAATAGGGATACCACTTTTGCATGTCTGTCTCGGCCTCCCATGTTGCACTTTCGAATTGTTGATTCCTCCGAAGGACCTCAACAGAAGCCACATCCTTGTTCCTCAACCTCTTCCCTTATCTATCTAAGATCTCTGCTGGAACCTCTTTATAAGTCAAGTTGTCTTCAACCATAACCACAACATCCAATGGTACAACAGCATTTGGGTCACCCATGCATTTCCTCAACATAAACATATGAAAGATCAGATGAACCAAGTCCATTTCACTAGGCAACTCCAACTCATAGGCCATCTTACCAATCTTCCCTAACACTCTATAAGGACCCACAAATCATCTACGTAACGACCGGATGGATCATATTCATATCATTGGGCAACTACAACTCTTAGGCCACCTTACTAATCCTCCTCAACACCTTATAAGGACAAATAAATCTTGGACTCAATTTACCCTTCTTACCGAAATGAACCACACCCTTCATGGGTGAAACCTTCAAATAGACCCAATCACCAACTTTAAATGCAAGTTCCCTCCTTCTCACATTGGCATAGGAATTCTGACTACTTTGGGCTATTTTCAACCTTTCCATAATCAACCTTACCTTCTCCATAGCCTCTATGACCATATCTGGACCTAAGAAGGTCATTTTTCCCACTTCGAACCACCCAAATGGTGACCTACAATGCCTACCATAGAGGTCCACGAAAGGAGCCATACCAATGCTAGAATAATAGTTATTATTATAAGAAAACTCAATTAATGGAAGATGATCATCCCTACTACCCTTAAATTCAAAAATACAAGCTCTAAGCATATCCTCAAGAGTTTGCATAGTTCTCTCGGCTTGGCCATCCGTTTGAGGGTGAAAGGCAATACTTAGCTTTACTTTGGTACGAAGACCTCTTTGGAAGGACCTCTAAAAGTGAGAAGTGAATTAAGCACCCCAATCCGATATGACAGACAAGGTTACCTCATACAATCTGACCAATTCATGCATGTACAACGTAGTATAATCGTCGGCACCATAAGTAGTCTTAACTAGTAGGAAATGAGCCGACTTTGTCATTCTATCAACCACAACCAAAATAGAATCAAAATCGTTTCTAGTCTTAGACAACCAACCACAAAATCCATGTTAATTTCCTCCCACTTCAAAGTAGGAATCTCTACATCTTGGGTTAGGCCACCAGGCCTTTGATGCTCAATTTTGACTTGTTGGCAACTATGGCAACCGACCACAAACTTAGCAATATCCCACTTTATACCACTCCAAAAATACAATTCCCCACAAATATCTATACATCTTGGTAGAACAAGGGTAAATAGAATAGGAAGAATTATGAGCCTCATTAAGAATCCTCTTTCTCAAGTCATCCACACTAGGCATACACAACCTACCTTGATACCTAAGGACCCATCTCCCCTTTGGGAGAAAACCTCCACCTTTCTCTCTCTCACCAAGGCCTTCAATCTCATGACCCAAACCTAGGGCATAGATATGACACAGCGAATGGGGAACCCGAAGTGACCCTAAATAAGCCTCTTACCATATCGTCACACATCCTTGGTTGCAGAAGCATAAAAAAAGACATATTCAATTAAAGTAAGGGCAAGGGGACTAAGGGAAACTTGCATAAGCATTGAAGTAAAAAGTCAAGAGTCAAGCTCACACATAGTACACACCTTATCCAACATACACCTCTAAAACATAGAAAGAGCAGGAGCCAAGACATGGTAACCGGGCTCACTCTCATAGTCAAATATAACATAAGGTAGTGTTTCAATACATAGATAGTAGGGAAAAGACAAACAAAAGTCCCCGAGATAGAGGACTCACCACAAGCGTGGAGTAGCACCATCTAACCATGTGTAGGAGGAGGAGGATGATCAACTCGGGCACTGGTTCCTATATGGTGTATTGAATAGCATTGTCTAGCCACGTGGAGGATGAGGATGATCAACTTAGGCACCGGTTCCTACATGATGATATCATATAAGTAGGAGTATGTGTTAGTACGTTTGAATGTACTAAGTATGTGGGATGCAATGCAACAATAGAGAGGTATCACAATCCAAAATACAAGATGATAGGCAGTAGACATAGTATAGCAATATGGCATGTATGATCAATGCATAAGTAAAACATGCTAAGTAAATCATGCTCGTATAAAATATCATATGTGAAGATAAGACTAAGCTAGCTCTCCAAGGTACAAACCCCTCGGTAGGTTGGTGATGATCGTACCCATCACCCTAGTGAATTAGATATAAACCCCTCATTTAGTTTGTGATGATTGCACCTATCACCCTAGTGACTGAGTATAAACCCCTATCTGGTTACCCGGCTCTTTTTCCCCTGGGTTGGGCTTGTTCTATGCAATACTTTATATAGGATTCATTATAAGCTCTACTGCAATATCTCATATAGGAGTAATCATGTTCATAAGCTCATTTCATCATCATTTCATCACCATATAATCATCATAACATCATTCATATCATATCTCATGCTTTGGACCTTCAATTCCTCAAGAAACCATAACTAGACATTTTACCAAGCACCTTGGGGTATGTAATGTGGGTAAAAGAGCATGCAATTTAGAGATGAAACCATGCAGGAAAATCATTGGAAAACCTTTAATCAACACCTTGCAACACCCCAAGACATTTATATCAAAACCCCTCATTAAATCCAACATTAGATCTAAGATTTGAAGCTCAACACATGCTAAAACAACCATACTTTCATGTATTAGAATCATTGTGCAGTAAATTTCTCAATATTCAAGACCCACATGTAAAATTAACTTTAAATCATGCAATATTAAGTAAAAGAGGGTTTAGGCACCATGGGTGAAAGGACCCAATAGTTCAACACCACATACCTTAGCTTTGGAGAAGTTCTTGGTGAAGGTTGACAATGGAGACTTGAAGCTTGAAGAGAATCCATAAATCCGGATGAGAGTTTTAGGACATGGTTTTTGAGAGTAAAATTAGAGTAAGTGTGGGAATGGGTTTCGGGAAATGTTTAGGGTGATATAAGGGTAAAATAATTCTATGTATAAGTGAAAATACGCTTGGGAAATTTGGACCAAGCACTTAGAAAAAAATTGAGCAGGCTAAAAAAGGACAGGGCCCAAATACACATTTCTACATCATGGAGGAGATGTAGAAACTCCAATTACACTGCTCCGTGTTGCGGAAGCAACACAGAAAGCTCTTCGAAAATTGCACCATGTGCAATTTTATAAATTGATTTCTTTACTTTAAAATCGCTGTTAGAGCCTTGTCACCCTAACTTGGACCCCCTGAACAAGAATATGAAGTTGTATTTTTGAAAAACCAAATAGATTTTTAGATATAAAGAAATCAAAATTTTGGTCATTCCGAGGCATGTTTTTGGGAACTTTTAGGCGTCGTTTCACTATCCAGTGAAATTTTAAATGGCCGAATTAAACCTTTACTATTCTCTAATGCATATACTATGTCGTTTTGACCTTCAAAGGGCCTCTTATAAGCCTTCATAACCCTAATCCACTCCATTCATCTCATTCACAAAATACTCAATGTCCCAAGATACTCTCAATCTCTTTACGGTCTTCAAAGGGAAGGTGCAAGCTAGGGTTTTGAGTTTCTCCTCATTTTTCCAAGGTTTTTTCATGTCCTATCACTAAGGTATGTAGGTTTTTATTGTGGAGACCTTTCCTCCACAAGCTCAACCATTCTTTTTCTCTTTGATGATTGCTCAAGTTATGGTATTACATTTTGAATTTATGAAACCTTTTATATGATAGTACTATGAAATATTTTATTATTGATATTCCTTGATATATGATTTAGCAATGAAAAATCATGTGAAATTTATGGTGTTTTAAGATGGATTGATGATGTCTTACCTGAGTTTTACTATGTTTTGGTGGGTTCTTTGAATAATGAATAAGTAATTCTATTTTGTAACTTTCATTGCATTCGCTCATGATTTACATGCTTTTAAAGTTTGTACATGAACCTACCATGATTTGAATAAAGATGTATATCAAGCTTCTATGATATTGAAGACCTTATGGTAAGTTATGTGAAGTTATGAATGATATGAATTTTGAAAGGGCTATTATGCATATTATGAGATATGAGAATACTGTGAAAGTTACGAAAGTTATCAACCCCTGTATTGATGTTAATTAAGAAACTTTGGTTTTGATAAGCTACTCTATGAACAATAATGATATTATAATGCTTTGCATATTATGACTATAAGTATGATTTGAGCATTCCTTAGGATTGTGACCTAACATCGAGTGAACCTTGGTAGATAACCACTGTCCCATAATAATGTTAAAACCATAGGTTTATGAATTACCTATTGGATCATATAGCTTAAGTTGCATGATTGACCAAAAAGGATGGTCTTCCCATATAGCACATATGAATCAAATATCAAATTGGGTGGTGTTGCTGTAAGGTTAATAAGATGTGTATGCCAAAATAGGTGGTGTTCTTGTAAGGTGATTATGAAGTACTTTTCAAAAAGGATGTAGTTCTCATAAGGTGAGTATTTGGTTTAGCCTGGCAAAGTAGACCAATCCTCGTCAGGTGTGGAGTTAACATTAAGTAGTAGATCGCTTGGTCTTACATGTCTGTTATGGTCCCTTCCCTTATATGTATCGTATGCTATATAACTTAATAATTCCTTATGCATATTTGACTATGTCATTAAGCATGCATAACATATTAAACTTATATTAATTGATTATGATTATATATCTTGTTTAAGTATATCTTGTGCTCTTTGTTGCATTTGTAGCCCATATACTTAGTACATTCCAAGTATTAATGCATACGTTTTGCCTACATTAGCTAATCATATATGGATCGGAGTTCATCCTCCTCCTCCACATGGCCAGATGGTTCAAGCGAAAATTTTCTATTGGTGAGTACTCCAATTCCGAGGACAACATCCACTTACTTTCATGCCTCATTTAGAACTTGACTATTTTGGATACTATCTTTTGAGGGTGACCCTAGGAGATGTCTTGGCCCCCGTTCTTTTCATGATTAGAGGTGTCGTTGGATACGATTATGTTATGTACTTTTGAGCTTGACTCCTTATGCTTTTGTATTATGTAAAGATTTCCCTAATTCCCTTCGTGTTAAATGCTTGTTGTATGGATGAGATGGAAGTCCTAAGTCTCTAATTGCCCTCATAGCGTGAGTCATACTTACCCGCACTTTAATTATTTCCTACGTGATTCATGCTAACCCTCTTCCCCGCAATATCCCCATAGCGTGAGTCTATAGTCTGTTTCCCTTAGAAATTATGTAATATTTATTGGTTGTTCATTCATACTTTCATGAAACCCATGATGTGCTATGTATGCTTAAGTAGCTTGTTTAGGATCCCTCGGGTTCCCATTCGCCGTGTCACCTCTAGGCTCTTGGCTTGGGGCGTAATAGAAATAATGTAGGCAAAATATGTATTAGTACTTTAAATGTACTATGTATGTTGGATACATATGTAATACATGATATTGTAAGCCATCATGCATGAAATTGTAATGTCATCATAGGTAATATGTGTAGTTATAACCAGAAAGTAAATATCAATACGTAATGAATGTTTGATGCACCATGTGAAATATGTTTTGAAGTAACATAAACATCATATATATAAGTATATGGAAGGGAGACTATAATCGACATTTCAGATAGTGCTAGTTGATCACGTTGAAACAGTACCTCTCACTTTGAGAATAAAGCGATCGTTGTAAAATATAAAACCTAACCATATGTTAGGGTCGAATCCCAAGGGAATATAGGGTTTTGCCACCTTGATTTACTAACAATCATTTCAAGTATTAAATAACACCATTCTCTAGAATGGGAGGGGGGTTTGCAATGATTTGAAGGAAAATAAAACAAGACTAATAAAGTAAAGAGACAATCAAATTGGAGAGAAACTTGGAAAATTGTGTTCCCCGTGATTCACTAACTCAAACACCCCGGATAACACAACCCAAATTAGGCAATTGCATGCATAATGATAACTTAAGTTATTTGAACCCTTAGGCAAAGGCAAAGGTTGAATTTCACTATGGTGCTTGGCCGGTTACCATAGTGTGCCAAACTAATAATTACCTATTCTCGAAGTCAACCTCTCCTTGGCCAGGTTTGGTTGATTAGACTAGAACACATCAATCGAATCCTGTCACCCATTTCCTTTTCCTATTCATCGCTACCTTGATTGGGATCATGACACTAGGCGGGGTTTGATGTTGGGCACCGTTAAACAACAAGTAAAATGAAGGAATATGGATAATACATGCAAACACACAACTCAAGAAGTGTAAATAATCCGAGTTTCTCAAGCTAGCTACTCATAGTTCTCACCCCCAAGTTGTAGGGGTTTAGCTACTCATAACTGGGGCAAGAAAACAAACAATGAATGAAACAAACATAGTTGAGAAATTACCCAATGAAAATGAAGAACAATAAAACCACCTTTGAATTTGGATTCACAAGCTTGAATGACGAAATGAAAGTCCAAGTGATTCCAATCTCCTAATTTGAGTCTCAAAGTAAAACCCTAATTTCCTACTCTAAAAAGCTCTCTACATGAATGAATTACAATGTAAAAATTGTTGAACTCTTCTCTAAAATTCTAACATATACTATTTATACTATTTACAAAAAGGTCCTTAAAATAAGTAGAAAATCTAGTCGGCAGCTACTACAGCTCGTGGTTACGACTCGTAGGGTGGCCTACTAGTTGTGGTCGGACTTTTGTTTTCAGCACTTGGTATTTTGGACTTGACTACTATGGTTCACACCTACAAGTCGTAATCTAGTCTACGACTCATAGTACCTTCTCATTATCAATGCTTGCAGTTCTTGGTCAAATTTTCAGCAACACTATAAATAACTATGAGTCCTCCTACTATGAGTCATAGTAAGTCCTACGACTCATCACTAGACCTCGTATAACTGATCTTCAAAAAATGAGATCTTGTATTTTGAACATTGGAAATTCAACGAGGACACACTATGTCTCGTAGCTTGAGCTATGACTTGTAGTGTGGCTCGTATGTCCTAAATATCAGCAAAATCCATCACTTTCTTCCAAAATCAAGCCAACCTATATTTTCTTCAAAAACAACACAAAAACACATAAAAACAATAAAAAGTCACACTAATAATATGCAAAATTCCATATTTTAGGTATCAAATGTGTTGTATTTTGACAGCACATCAACACCCTCAACTTAGAATTGTTACTTGTCCTCAAGCGATTACTCAATCTAGATAGATAATACAGTAATACATAGTAATCAACCCAATGGCATATACCATACTCAAAGTAAATTCAGGTACCCATAATAACTTCTTTCAACTTGATCATGTAGCTAATTAACAAAATATAGCATGCTGATACATCTGGCAATCCAACTATAACACATTAAGGAGTATCAACAATTCACATTCACTAAACAAGTCAAATGTTAACCATGTAATGCAAATACCCTCATAGAAAAGAAGTCCCATTTTCACTTAATATTCTTTCAAAAGTTGTTTAAGGGACTATGTAAGCATACCCACTCTCACACATGAGATTCATGCATAGTGACCAATACCATAGGCTTACCCATATACTCATAACCCAGACTAAAGATTGATTGGATTAGGATAAATTCAGGACTTTATAAGCTTGTAACGTACGCTCATGGGGCTTTGGTATGGCATTTTGGGTAATTAGTGACTAAGGGTCATCCTTGAACCACGCTTTTCAACACTTTTACCTTAACAACTCAACCATTCTCAAATTATCCTCCCTTATTCTTCATTTTAAGATTTCTGGGTGTTTTCTATTCATTTTTCAGCTCATGCCTTATTTTCAAACATGCTTTGCTTTTTTACTAATTCTAAGGCATCTTTTGCTCTTTTTCTCTCACTAGGTACATGACTTCCTTCTTCTCTTTCTTATATCCCCAATGCATCACCTCTTTTTAGCTATTATACCACAACATAAGTCACCCTCAACTTAGGCTTTTAGCTTAAGGTGAACTACACACTATCCAATCCCCAAATCAAGGCCTCCTTTGGTAACTACCTTCAACTTAGGTTTTTTTCCTCAATCAAGTTTCACAATGTCCAAGGATAGACCAGGGCCAATGTCAAGGTCTTTTGCCAGATAGGGTTAAGCTAGCTACGTATTAAGAAAGAAAAAGGGTACATGCAAGGTTCAAATATTTGGAACAAGGGATAAACTCTTACATTTGGTTGGTCATTTGGGCAAAAGTGGACTAATTTAGAAAACAAGGGCACAAGACCGCTTCCTAATCTATACATTCTCTAGTCCAACTCAAAATAATAGGGTAAATTTTAAATCAGTACACAATGCATGAATACAACAAAATTAGCTCACTCACACATGACATCGCATACATAGCTAATGCAAACTCATAGGTCATACTTCAAGTATCCACTTGCCTTCACTCATTTAGGAAAAAAATTACCAATCATACAAACATGCATGATTGCAAATAACTACTAATCAACAATAAATTTGTGGGTACCAATTTCAAAAACATTTCAGAAAAATCATTCAAGATAGTGTATATGTGAAAAGATTAACAACCATATAATAAAGATATTATCTACAACATCTAAAACGTGCCGGTTTAACATAAAAATAAAAATCCACAGGGCAAAAGAACACACGCAACAAAACCTTGGGGTATCAAAAACTAGGATAGTTATAGATTAAAGGCTACTTAGGTTTCACCCTACTCCATAACTACCCACACCCTGCCAAAAAGAAAGCACTTTGTCCTCAAATGTACAAGGAGAAAATAAAATAAGAATAGGGGGTCATACTTTAGATTGCCTCCCAAGCAATGCCTGATTTATTGTCACGACACGATGAGACAAGTTTGATTTCTCATGCATCTTCAAGGTCCCATTCTTCCACTATCTTAATTTATTCAATATACCCCATGTAGAGCTTGACTCTTTGATCATTTACCTTGAAGGTTCCTCCATCTCATCTCTCTAACTCAATGGGCCTATGCCTGAAGACACGTGCTACTTGGAATGGCCCCATCAACCTAGATTTGAGCTTTCCAAGGAACCACTTCAATCTAGAATTATAGAGTAGTACAAAGTGCCCTGGTGCAAACTGACGATTCTCAATATGGCGGTCATGTTGAACTTTCATCCTTTACTTGTACAATGCTGAGATATCATATGTTCTCAACCTAAACTTATCAAGTTCATTAATTTGTATTAGTCTAGATGCGACTATATCATTCCAATCTAGATTTAGCTTCTTTAATGCCCATATTGCTTTATGCTCAAGTTCCACGGGCAAATGACATGCCTTACCGAAAATAAATTGATATAAGGACATGCCAATAGGTATCTTGAAAGCAGTATGTTATACCCATAATGCATCATCAAGCTTTCTAGACTAATTAGTTTTATTTGCATTCACAATTTGGAAAGTATTTGCTTAATTTCTCTAGTTGACACTTCTACTTACCAACTTGTTTAAGGATGGTAACATGTTGCAACATTGTGTTATACTCCATACTTTTTAAAAAGAGCTTTAAATAGTCTGTTACAAAAGTGAGAACCTCCATCACTGATGATAGCCTGAGGGGTTACAAATCTAGAGAATATACTCCTTCTAAGGAAGCTCATAACAATACTCTTACCTTCATTATTCGGCAAAGTTGTGGCTACACCCACTTGGAGACATAATCCACAGCAATGAAGATTTACTTATCCCATGAAAGCTAACAAAATGACCCATGAAATCAATCCCCCATACATCAAATAACTCGATCACCAAAATAGGGTTAAGAGGAAGTTCCTTCTTATATGAGACTTCTCCTTCTCTTTGGCATTTGTCATAATATTTAGCATAGTCATGAGCATCCTGATGTATAGTAGGCTAATAATATCCATTTTGTAACACTTTATAGGTTGTGCGAGTCCCACTATAATGACCACCCACTAATGAGGAGTGACAAGCTTCAAGGGTGCTCATTATTTCAACTTCAGAAATACATCTATGGACGATTTCATCAGCACATATACAAAACAAGTATGGATCATCCCAAAAGAAATTTTTTACATCATGCATGAAACTAAGATGTTGATGGGTGTTCTAGTCGAGAGGTACAATATGACTTGCCAGATAATTTGCATAATTTGCACACCAAGGTATAAGATCATATGATGCTACCAACACTCTTTCATCAGGAAAGGAGTGATTAATCTCAAGACCATCATCAAACTTCATCATCAAACTTCATTATCAATAACATCAAAGATAAATTATTGTAACAAAAGTACCCATCTTATCAATCTTTTTTTACATCCTTTTTAGGCATCAAATACTTCAGTGTTGAGTGGTCTATGTGCACTATCACTTTGGCTCTGAATAAATATAAGTGGAACTTTTCGAATACGAAGACCAATGCAAGCAACTCTTGCTCTGTGACAGTGTAGTGCTTTTGAGCTATTTTCAAGGCTTTGCTGGAATAGTATATAGGATGTAAAACTTTCTCTTTGCACTATCTCAAGACCACACCTAATACAACCCTACTACCATTACACATTATTTTAAATGGTTTAGACCAATTAGGAGCTACAATAATTGGTGTTGAGACCAACCTTTTTTCCAATTCATCAAAGGCTTGCAAAAATGCATCATCAAACACAAACTTAGCATCCTTCTCCAATAATTGCATAACATGTGTGAAATTCTTTAGACGTCTTTTATGAACTGTCTATAAAACCCTGCATGCCCTAAGAAACTTTGAACACCTTTTACTGAGATAGGTGGTGGAAACTTCTCAATTACCTCAATCTTAGCTTTGTCGACCTCAATGGCTTTACTCGAGATTCTATGCCCCAACATAATACTTTTTTTAACCATGAAATGACATTTCTCCCAATTTAGTACCAAGTGACTTTCCACGCATCTTTGCAAAACATTATACAAGTATGCTAAGCAATCCTCAAATCAGTGTCCAACTACACTATAATCATCAATGAATACCTCAATAGTGCTTTCTACCATATCC